>JASWHV010000197.1:0-181778 GCA_030760725.1 Neostapfia colusana
AAGCCCCCTTCGGAAAAAAAGAACCTAGCGGGTTGCTTTCGAGTAGGCTGGGAATAGTGTCCCAGCTCACACTCTGACAAGCTCGATCAAGATGAGCCCAGTAGAACCATTCCCTAACGCTCTTAGTCTATAGGCTCACTCAGAAACTCAACCAGACAACCAGGCCAAACGAACCGTACAGAGAGAAAAGGGGCTCAAATTCTTACAATTATAGTGACAACAAAGAGCGCATCACCTAAACTCGAGTACTAGACAAATAGTAACAGTTGGGAAGATCTGTGTCTTGAAGCCCATTGTTAATGTTCCTCTCTCCTACCTCCCGCACAAAAGGAAGGCCATTCAGTTACACATTGCATATTCATTTGTGTGTCGTGGGTGTTTCTTACTCACTTGGACATGTCGAGACTAGTAGCAAAAACGGTATGTCATGTTATCTCCCTCTAATATGACAAGAATGGTTGTGATGATAGTAGCACTTGCGGTGGTGGTGACCGTCTTCATCTGCGGCGCGGGCACAACCTGGGGGCGGTTTTGCACGCACAACTTCCCTGTGCACCGCATGCGGAGCATACGTGAACCACTACGAGCAGCAACACATCCCAGGCATGTCATCCAACGTTGTCAAACTCCTCCGCAGCCACTTCCACGACAGTTTTCATCAAAGTATGTGCACATTGTTTTTAATTTGTTATGGTTACTCGTGTAAAATAATTATTGTAGGTTGCTTATATCATTTGAAGTAATGCTAACATAGTACTATAGAGCATTCTTTCCAAAATAAACTTCTCTATTTGTCTAATATGGACATGTTTCCATTCTAATCATTTACGATATTTCTGAAATATCCGATACCGTAACCGTTTTAGGAGACATTGTTTCCAACTCTAATTACGAATTTAATATATGAAAATGATTTGAACATTTTTCTGACGTTCCGATGTATTTGTTTTTGATATTTCTGAAATCTCTATACCGTAACCGTTTTTGAAGCTATCATTTCCAACTTCCATTACGAATTTAATATATGAAAATAAAAATAATTTCAACATTTTTGACCGTTTTCATCTCTATGCGTTGCTGCCAAGCTGCTTCTCATATCCTCGACCCAAGCACACAGGGATAGTCGGAGAGAAACCAGGAAATACAGGGGTAAGTTGGTCATTTGTTTTTTTCTTAGAGTTTTCCTCTTTTTATGTCATTTATTCTGGTCGCATCTAACGGTGTTAAAAGTTGGGGAGAAAGAAGTCTTCAGTTTTAAATAACATAGGCAAATTCACAAAGTTAAAGAGTAAGAAAAAATCACAGGGGTTAAATGCTTTTTTCCTAAAAAACATTTAGCTGGTTGTGGGGGCAACCTTGCGGAACGGAAACGGATCGGTGCCACGGCATCTCTGTCGCAGAAAAAAAGGGAGAGAGACACGTTCGGACAGCATATGTTCTTGTCGCAGTTAGACAGCATGGATTAGCCTGTATCCTACTACTGGAGTACTACTTTGTAATACGTGACAAGATGGGCCCCGCAGGATCGGCTGCTGTCAGGAGGGACGCCTGCTAATACTCCAGGGAGCAGGACAAGCGAGGAACTAGCTACTGGTTGGTACATTCTCTAAATGCGTTCCTCTATAAACAGTGATTAAAGCTCCAATTTTTTTCATGTCTCAAACAAAATGCATCGATAACGCTTTACATATTAGTTTTGGAATGCAGGCAATGCTACAGATTAGTGTTAAGAACCCTGCACAATATCGATTTTTTGGTATATTCTGTAAATATGTTCCTCTATAAACAGTGATTAAAGCTACAATCTTGAGACCGTGTCGTGTTTACCAAACTTCTAGTATTTGTGACCGGACCAAGTATGCTTGCAGCACATATATATGTTTACCTTATTATGTTGGCCACATCCAATGTAGAACTTGATCATGTGGCCGTACTGTTCATACTACCTTTTTTTTCTTACAAACGACCATGTCTTAGGAGAAATGAATGGAGCATCATATAAGTCACTATCTCCGTTTCAAAATAATTTTTAAAATAATACTCTGTTTTAAAATAAATTATATTTATTGATTCAATTTTAAAATAACCAACACTATTTATTTTAAAACGAAAGGAGTATTTATTTTTGTGAAAAAGTGAACAAGTTTATGAAAAAGGCTAAAGAGGCGCCAAACCAATATCAACCAAATGAACCAGGTATAATGGCTTAAATATGAAATCTTTATATTTGAAAAATAGTTCCTTGAAACCGTCCCTGTACCAAATCAATCGACCAGGCCAGAGGCCAAACCGTAAAAGAATGGAACCCAGCCACGTAATTCATAGTCTCTCCCGAGGGCCGAACCGTAATCCTGCATCCCCACCAGGTCACCACATATCATTCCACTTCCACCTCACCCCTAATCCTCAACTAATCCATCTTTACCATTTCTTAACCCCAAGAAAACCAAAAAGGAAATCTGGCTGCCAAAAATAAACCAAAGCGAAAAAAGCAAAAACCACTTCTTCCCCAGTCCGCCACCTCTCTCTCCTCCAGCGGAGAAGCGCACGGCGGCCGCGGCCAGCACCAGGCAGCAACGGAAGCGAGCTCGCTTTGCTTCTGCCCGCGGCAACACCCAGGCTCCCAAGGGCAAGAGCCCCAAAGGCTGAGTGCGAGGGAAGGAAGGAGAGGAGGAGCGGCGCGGCGGGGCTAAGGACTCACCGCTCCCGTCCGGATCTGCCTCGACGCTCGCACCCGCTGCGGGAGATCGAGGGACGCGGGGCCGGTGAGCTGCGTCTGCTTTCGAACGGAGGCGCCGCTACGTGCCGCCTGCGGTGGAATGCGGGTGGGTGGAGTGGCGTTCTGAGGTCGGTGATTGTTTCGGTCTTGGTTTTCCCCCGTGGTGCTGAGGTTCCTATTTGGTTCTCGAATTTGTGTTGTTAGGCTCTATGTAGGGCTAATAGGTGGAATGCGGGGGATGCCGAAGCAGGATTTTTCGTGGAATCGATGTTTTTTTCGGTTGGTTTTGGTATAATTTGCTAAGCTTCTCGAGTCCAATTGGTTCCGGCAATTATCTGAATTTTATTATTTTGGTATAAGTTACTATTTGGTGGCGTTCCTTCGGGGGAATAAATGGAATTGAGTTGATACTGCGAGTTTGCTTGTGCCTAGACTCAGTTTTGAGTTGTCTTCTCGGTTTGGCATCAATATCGTGTCTTGAATCCTTGCCATATGGGGGGGGGGGCTAAAGGTCCAAATTTGGTTCGGACTTTTGCTGATTGGTTCAACAATCAGTGCGGATTGAGTAAATCTTGTCACCGTCAGTGATGTTTTCTCCTCCAATTGATATGATGATTTACTAGTTTATCTCTAGCGTGGAATATTGAGTCAAAAGAGTAATACTTTGGGACCTTTAGCTGCTTGATACTTTAATTGGATGCACGAATTTCCAGTTTTCTGGAGACAATTTTGTTGTTCATAACTTTATATGTTACTTTAGGGAAGTCCTTTACATGATACTTTAATTGATGACACGGTACTTCTTGGGATGCTTCTATGAGAGGCGTTTCTTTGATTCATTTGTTGCATTACAATGTGACGTGGACTGCAACATACTCCCTCCGGTGTAAAAAAATTGTCATTCTACACAGAAGTCATGAGTGCACAAAAAATTGTCATCGAAGTAGAACCGAAGAGTTTGTCTCGAGAAAAAACGTAATAAATGCATCGTACAGTGCGTGGGTAGAAATCGAACATGCATGAGAGGCCTGAGAAACAGTGGAGGAGATCAGTCAAGCCATTAAAGTGAGTGATAGTAATGGAAAGAAAATCTATTTAATACTTCATTGGTATACGAGAACATGTCCAAAACGACAATTTTTTGTGCACCGGAGAGAGTAGAAAATTCGGATGCCCGTAGCTCGGCATTGCATGGACTAGTTTGTTTGAGTGTGGTGGATAGTTTCATCTGGATGTGATGGATTCCACAATATGGGAACCTTGAGTGGTAGAAACAATGATAGCTTCAATGATAGCTTTAATTTCTTTTGATGAATGTAAGTATGTTAGTTTTAGATGTGCCATTGGGTGGAATCTTTCTAATGTTTGGTGTGATGGATTAGCTATCTTCGATTAACTCATGCCAATAATGCTGTTTTTTTATTATGCCCATTTCTTTGATGTTTATGTTTCTTGTAGGGCATACCCAGTGCTGAAAGCTCCCACACGTTGTGGGGTCTAGGGAAGGGAATTTCTAGGCAGCCTTCCCCTTGTTATCATGTTTCTTGTATTATCGTTTTTTATACCATTAATTGTTATCATTGTTAGACTCTGTAATTGTGTGAGTGACACAGGGGTAGTTTAGTTATTAGTGAGAGATTAGGTTAGGGGTACTTTAGTCTTTTTCCCTCACCTAATCTCTTTATATAATCATCCCCTGTACCCTGTTGATTATTATCTCAATAGAGCCACAATTAACCCTCTATTATGGTATCAGATTAGCTAGGATTGATTAGGATTAGGGCTTAACCCTAACCCTAATGACCCTGCCTTCACCCACCGGCGTGCCGCCACCTAGGGCCGCTGCCGGCGCCCCTGCGCCGCCGCCCTACGCCGCCGCCAGCACCCCTGCGCCGCCGCCCTGGGTCGCCGCGGCCGCCGCCGCCTGGATTCGGGCCGAATCGGCGCGCGCACAGGGGAGCCGCCGCCGCTGCCCCTTGGCCTGTAGCCGCCGCCTCTGGAGGGGCTGGCGCGGACGCCGCTGCCCCCTGGTCCGCCACCCCTTGTCCCGCAGCCGCTGCCTCTGGAGGGGCTGGCGCGGCCGCCGCCGCCCCTTGGCCTGCAGCCGCCGCCGCCCCTTGGCCTGCAGCCGCCGCCTCTGGAGGGGCTGGCGCGACCGCCGCCGCTCCTTGGTCAGCCGCCGCCGATGCCACCCATCCTCTGGTCGCCGCCAGCTCAGATCCGGCCGCCTCTTGGGCGGTTGCTGCCTTTGCAGCTAGGGCACGCGGGGGGGGGGACCCGCTGCCCTGGGAGGTGTCTTGTCTGGGGGACCCGCGACCGCTGCTGGAGGCGCTGCCGCTACTGCTGAAGGCACCGCCGCTGCCGCCGCCACCCATGGTCCGCTCAGTCAGCCATTGTTTCGGTCACGGGAGGTGCTGCCGCCCCTCCTATGACTCCGAAGACCGGCCGGCCACTGGCGGACCTCTTGTAGGTACCACCGGCAAACCCACCACCGCTGTCGTTTTCATGGCAGGTACCTCTAGTCCACGGGACTACCGCCACCGGCCTCGACATCGACGGGAGCACCACGACTACTGTCCCGCCGATTCCGTTTCCAGTCGTTGGTGCCGCTGCTGATAACGCATCTACTTATTCCTACGGCACCAACACAACGGACACCTCCGACATCGCTGCAGCACTGGCTGCCTCTCGCGAGCGCGAGCGGGCACTCGCTCTCGCCCTAGAGCAGGAGCGTGCCTCCGTGGCGGCTTTATCTCACCAGCTCGAGGAGAGTGCTCACCGACCGATGAGTGCTGCCCACGAGCCTCCCTCGGACGCTGGTACGTACTCGGCTTCACTTGTGGCCGCCCTTCATGTGCAGGCCGCCGGGATTTAGAACATCCGGACGCTCGTGCCGGTTGTTCTCAGCTCTGAGTACACTTCATATGCCCGGTGGCGTGACCTGGTGCTCCTCACGCTGAGGCGTTACTGACTCAACGACCACGTCCTCCAGGACGATTCTTCAGTGGAGGTCTCCTGGATCAACATGGACAGCCTGGTCCTATCTTGGATCCTTGGCTCCCTGTCAGAGGAGCTACAAGACATCGTCAGGCAGCGCGGTGGCGGCACTGATCGACGGGCCTGGCTGGTCCTTGAGCAGCAGTTTCTAGGGAACTGCGCGACTCGAGCCCTCCACATCAGCACTCGGTTCCAGAACACCGTCCAGGGTGACCGCTCTGTCTCCACCTACTGCCGGGAGATGAAGGGCATGGCGGATGCTCTACGTGACTTTGGCGAGCCGGTCACCGATAGCGCTCTTCTTCTTTGGGTCCTTCAGGGCATGAATGAGCGCTATTGTCACCTACGGACGTGGCTACTCCGACTGGAGCCACTCCCTACCTTCGAGAAGGTATGGTCTGACCTTGAACTTGAGGAGATCACTGTAGGAGGCTCTACTGGCTTCGGGTCTGCCACAGCCTTTTATGGCTCTGGGCAGTCCCCTCGTTCACCCTTACCAGCTGCTGGTGGACCACCGTCACGACCACCTTCCACCCTAGGCACTCTTGCCAGTACTGGAGGTGGAAATCGTCACCGCCGAGGCAAGCACGACGGCCGTGGTGGAGGTAGCAGTGCAGGCGGCACTCCTACACCCACTACTCCGGCTACTAGTGGTAGTGGTGGTACCGGTCGGGGAGGTGCACCCTGGCCCACACCCTACAACCCGTGGACTGGCCAGATTTACATGTGGTCTGGGCCGTCTCCGGGTTCTCAGCCTCCACGACCACCACATCCCCAGCCGGCGTTCGTAGCCACCCCGGGCTACAATGGACCAGCCTATAGTGCTGGTGGGCCACCGACTCAGTCCTATGGTGGGCCTGGCTACCCTTCTGGCGGACAGTCAACCTCGACCTACGGAGGCACCGACTATCCTGTTGGGTACTCGGAGCTGTCGGCACCTCTCCAGGAGCCACCCTCGACGTGGGATCGACAGTCGCTGGCTTCTTCCTTCAGCACCATGCACCTTACTCCGCCAGGTGCTGACTAGATAGTCGATTCCGGAGCGTCATACCATACCACCCCAAATGCTGGTATACTCTCTTCCACCCACCCTCCCAATCTCTCTTTTCCTTCATCTATTGTTGTTGGGAATGGGTCTGTTCTTCCGGTCACCTCAGTAGGTGATTCCGCTCTTCCGGGTTCCTTCCAGCTTAAAGACATTCTTGTCGCTCTGGATATCATTCAAAACTTGCTTCCTGTCCGTCGTTTTACCATTGACAACAATGTTTCCATTGAGTTTGATCCGTTTGGTTTGTCTGTGAAGGATCTTTCTCGACCTCTTTTTCGATGTGATAGCTCGGGGCCCCTATACACACTTCGGCTTCCTACTTCCGCTGCATCACCACCTTTTGCTTTGACTACGATAACTTTATCCACCATTTGGCATCGCCGGCTTGGCCACCCTAGTGTAGATGCTATGTCGAAGCTGTCTAGTAGTTCTGTTATCTCGTGTACTAGGGGCACACATGACTCCCTATGTCATGCTTGTCAGCTTGGTCGCCATGTTCGGCTTCCTTTTCCCACTTCTGTGACTCATGTTGAGCACGTTTTTGATCTTATACATTGTGATTTGTGGACATCACCCATTACCAGTGTATCGGGCTTTAATTATTACTTGGTGATCATTGATGATTTTTCTCACTTTTCCTGGACTTTTCCATTACGATTGAAGTCTGAGACTTTCGTTACTCTTTCTCACTTCTTCGTTTGGATTTCCACGCAGTTTGGGCGCACCATCCGAGCTGTCCAGTGTGATAACGGACGCGAGTTCTCTCTGCGTTTTATAACTTCCTCTCCGCACATGGGGTACAACTACGCATGTCTTGTCCGTATACCTCTCCTCAAAACGGCAAGGCAGAGCGCATGATTCGCACTCTCAATGATGTCTGCGCTCCCTGATGTTCCAGGCATCTGTTCCAGCCCGATACTGGGTGGAGTCTCTCCATACTGCCACACTTCTGATTAATCGCCTTCCTACCAAGGCGATTCGTGCCTCCACCCCCTACTTTGCTCTATATGGCACCGATCTTCTTTACGATCACCTTCGAGTTTTCGGGTGCGCTTGCTACCCTAACCTTTCCGCCACTGCCCCGCATAAGCTTGCGCCCCGCTCGACACGGTGTGTTTTCCTCGGGTATTCCCTTGATCATAAGGGGTACCGGTGCTTAGATCTCACTACTCACCGCCTTTTGATCTCTCGGCACGTCGTCTTCGACGAGTCCTCCTTTCCTTTCTCCACCACCTCTTCTGGTCCTATCACAGAGTTGGATTCCCTTTTTCCCATTGACCTCGAGGCTGCTCCCCAGCTGCCTTGGCCTCTTTCTTCTGCAGGTTCGACACACGCTACGCCTCAGGTGCCCCCGGAGTCACCTGCTGCACCACGTGCGGCACCAACGCCTCCGGCGTCACCTGCTGCGCCTTGGGTGACCCCTACGTCACCAGCTGCGCCACGCGCGCCCTCGGCTTCCCCGACGTCACCCGCTGTACCTCAGGTGGCCCCGACGTCACCAGCTGCACCACGCGCGGCATCAACGTCTCCGGCGTAACCTGCTGCGCCTCGGGTGATCCCCACGTCACCAGCTGCGCCACGCGCGGCCTCGGCTTCCCTGACGTCACCTGCACCGAGCCCGACGTCACCAGATGCACCAGGCGCAGCACCGACGACGACTTCTCGCTTCGCCGACCCCGCACTTGTCTACCAGCGACGAGCGCGGAATGGGGCCCCTGCTCCAGCTGCACCACGCACGACGTCGAGACCCACTCTCGTCTACCCACGACGAGAGAAAGTTGTTGTACCCGAGCGCCCGGTGTACAACCCTCCTCTTCTCCACAGGGATCGTGGTCACGTCCACCCGATGGTGACTCGACCTGCGTCCGAGAGTCTCCGGCCTGTTGAGCGCTTCGCCGGAGCTGCCTTCTCGTCGACGACATCTCCACCCACCTCTTCTTCAATCTCACCCATACCTACTTTGTGCGTAATGCCCTCGCCGACCCTCACTGGCGCCGTGCTATGGAGGAAGATTATGAGGCCCTGCTTGCCAACCGGACCTGGGACCTGGCTCCCCGCCCCGGTCATGGCAATGTTGTCACGGGCAAGTGAGTGTTCACACATAAGAAGAAAGCGGACGGTACCTTGGAGAGGTACAAGGCTTGGTGGGTACTTCGGGGTTTCACTCAGCGTCCTGGAGTCGACTACGACGAGACCTTCAGCCCGGTGGTGAAGCCGGTGACGGTTCGTACCGTTCTGTCGCTGGCTCTCTCGCGTTCTTGGCCCGTCCACCAGTTGGACGTCAAGAATGCCTTCCGCCACGGTACATTGACCGAGACGGTGTACTGCAGTCAGCCGTCAGGATTTGTTGATTCAGCTCACCCAGACATGGTCTGTAAGCTGAACAAATCTCTGTACGGTCTGAAGCAGGCACCGAGAGCCTGCTATAGCCGGTTCGCCTCCTTCTTGGTCTCACAGGGATTCATCGAAGCTAAATCGGACACTTTGCTGTTTGTCTATTTACGTGGCAGTGACACTGCTTACCTTCTAATGTACGTCGATGACATTGTATTGACAACGTCTAGTCCGGCTCTTCTTCGGTGCACTATTTCTGCTTTACAGCATGAGTTTGCTATGAAGGACCTAGGCCGCCTCCACCACTTCCTGGGTATTGCGGTCGAGGACCGACCTGGCGGCTTGTTCCTTCACCAGCGACAGTACTGCCTGGATATCCTCCAGCGAGCGGGCATGGCTGAGTGCAAGCCGTGCTCCCCCTCCAGTGGATACTCAGACGAAGCTCTCCGCTACCGACGGGACACCCGTCACTGACCCCACTACCTACAGGAGTCTTGCAGGTGCTCTTCAGTACCTCACCTTCACCAGGCCGGATATCTCATATGCGGTTCAGCAGGTGTGCCTCCACATGCATGACCCGAGGGAGCCGCACCTCACCGCTGTGAAGCGGATTCTTCGGTACCTACGAGGCATCCTCCACTACGGCCTCCTCCTTCGATGTGACGCGGCCTCCAAGCTGGTCGTGTACACCGATGCTGACTGGGCAGGCTGCCCGGACACTCGCCGGTCTACCTCTGGGTACGCCGTCTTCCTGGGCGGTAACCTCGTCTCCTGGTCCTCGAAGCGACAGCCCGTGGTGTAGCGTTCAAGTGCTGAGGCGGAGTATCGCGCCGTGGCTAACGGCGTGGCTGAGGCTTTCTGCCTTCAGCAGCTGCTTCAGGAGCTCCACACTCCCGTCGCCAGGAGCACCCTGATCTACTGTGACAACGTCAGCGCCATGTACCTCTCCACCAACCCGGTCCAGTAACAGCGCACAAAGCATGTGGAGATCAACCTCTATTTTGTTCGTGAGCGGGTTGCACGTGGCGAGGTTCGGGTACACCATGTCCCGACGACGCAGTTCGCCGACATCTTCACGAAGGGCCTCCCGTCGTCGCTGTTCATCGAGTTTCGGTCCAGTCTCAACATCTGCAGTGGCTAGATGTTGTGACTGCGGGGGGTGTTAGACTCTGTAATTGTGTGAGTGACACAAGGGTAGTTTAGTCATTAGTGAGGGATTAGGGTTAGGGGTAGTTTAGTCTTTTCCCATCACCTAATCATGCTATATAATCATCCCCTGTACCCTGTTGATTATTATCTCAATACAGCCACAATTAACCCTCTATTAATCATAATCCCTCTTTTGGTGCATTTTGGTTTGACCTGATGTTTAGTAACATTGCATTGTATTGCAGGTTGTAATATGTGTTTCCGCTTGATCTGGATGAATTTTGATTGTATTCTATCATCTCAGAAAGAAGGATTGTAATGCAAGAGAGGGGCTAGGAGGCCAGAAAAGATGCCACCATCACCCTCATCTAGGAGATCTCCTGCACGAGAGACTTATCATAAGAGGACTAATAGTCTTGGAAGTATGGTGCCTGCAAAATCAAAGGATGATGAGCTCATGTTGTTCTCCAATATGCAGAAAGTTGAAAGGGAGAATTTCTTACTGGAACCATCAGACAATTTTGATGAGTCAATTGGTAATGCTGATAAATGTGTCCTCCTCCCATCATGTTATATATTTTTATTTTGTCACTTACTAGTTTTTCCATTTATATCCATCAGCAAAATTGAGCTGCTTCCCAGAAGTCAAACTTGGTGTTAACATTCCTGCACGTGGAGAAAGCCATGATTTACTTAACGCGGATGGTGATAAAAATGATTACGAGTGGTATGAACCATCGATTACAAATGTTAATTTGTCTAGTATCAATGTTATAGTTGTCGTGGCCAGTGTTTTAAAAGGGCGTCTGGATGCCTAGGCGGCGACTAGGCGACGCCTTTTAAACAGTGGTTGTGGCTCACCTTGCCTATCAACACCTGTTACTTTATGCATTTTAGCTATCAACCTTGTGTTTGCTTTGTATGTTATTCACACAATGCATGTTCATGGATTAAACAAAAAACTAGACTAACCTAGGAGGAACTAGGTGGCACACAAATTCACATCAAATAGGACTTGAACCTGGGTGATCAGAGTGCCCTTAACCAACTGAACCTAGGCCCAGTTCCTTAAATATTCATGGATTGAACATTTTCTCATGCAAGAGTGGTGCTTTTAATTTTTAACTTGTTTAGCGTTCTGCTAGTGACAACCTCTTGCAGAAATGCATGGAAAAGCTGCGTACAAAAGACCCAAGTGGGTCGGACCCTTCCCGAGACCCTGCGCAAGCGGGAGCTACATGCACCAGGCTGCCCTTTCATTTAGCATTCTGCTAGAGCCTACCCCAACATGCTTGGGGCAAAGGCTTTGTTGTTGTTGTTGTTGTTTTTAGTGTTCTGTTAGATCAGCTCTAATAATTTTTTTGATCTTCAATAAAAAATAACTATTCTGTTGACGCTTTTTAGATTTAAGAACTTTTGGTCACAGACTCATGAAATTGTTCCACCATTAAAAAAGAAAAACTCATGTGTAACCTGTTCTGTTGCCGTCTTGTGTTGCATGGAATAAGAAAAGGTAGCAAAGTCTAACCTTTCAATATTGCTCGCTGAAACAGTTTCAATTAATGTTATTAAGGGATTTTATAATTAATGCTATTCGTCTTCTCATGCAGTGACTTCATGTGATATTATGAGTTATTGAAGTTCCCTTTATTTAAGCCCATATTTGATGTTGTGTGTTGAATCGATCATTAACAGCTAATCATGATTGTTGTCGTCATTGGAAGTCTGGAATCATTCATAAATGGCATTGCAAAAATGCCAATATCAGTAAATAATATTTTCTGTTTCAAGAATGATAATAACCATGTAGTGGCTTTACAACTGCTTTGGATGGGTAAGTATGATGTTAACCACCAATTGATCATGTTATTCAAGGATCAATGCCCATAATAATTCATAGTGTAGCTCTCTGTTAAGGTGCATCTACGACCATTTTCATAGTTCCTGCTACTTATACTTATATGCAACATTTTTATCTTGCCAGCAAGTAATGACTTGACAACCAATTTGTTCCAATTAACAGGTTGTTAACTCCCCCAGAAACACCACTATTCCGTTCATTGGACGACGTAGAAGACCAGTCCATCGTTCAGATTTCTAGGGGCAGACCTCAGAGCAAGAACACACAATTCTCGAGGTCATCCACGGTGAGAGCTTATGTCACAAGAGTTTCTTCAGTGGATTATTTCAGCTTAAATCTGGTGCTTGATAAGTTCTGTTCTTTTCTTTTTCATATTTCAGATGGATAATACTCAAAGGTCTAGTAGAAGCAGTGCAAGTCCAAGTAGGCTTAGCCCCTCACCACGCTCTTTGGCAAGGACAAGACCATCTAGTTCAAGTTCTAGCCCACCACCTACTCTTCAATCACCAATGCCATCACGGAGATCTTTGACCCCTCCGGCTGCTAAGACATTAACACCTCCACGAAGGTCTCCAAGTCCTGCTTCAAGAAGGATGAGTACTGGTTCAAGTGGCCCAACTTCAAATGGAACACGGGGAGCTTCACCAGGGAAAGCTAATCACAGATCTTCTTCCCCAAAACCTCATGGATGGCAATCAAATGTTCCAGGTTTCCCTTTTGATGTACCTTCGAACCTTCGCACATCCCTGCCAGATCGTCCAGTATCCCGTTCAAGGGGTGGATCCCCTTCATCTTTCAGTGTACTAGACACGGGTTTGAGAGGTAGAAAACAGTCAATGTCTCCCACTCCATCTAGAAGAACCAGTTCATCCCACAGTGTTGAACGGGATCGTATGAGCTCATACAGCAAAGCTTCTGCAACATCATCTGGTGAAGATGATCTTGACTCTATGCAGTCTATACCCATTAGCTACTCCAGTAGCCCAGCTGTAAAGAAGAGCTTGGCTGTGATGAAGACCAGAAGTATGGCAACATCAAAGAATCTGTCCAAAAGTTTCTCCCCTAGTTCCATCCCAAAGCGGTCATTTGATTCTGCAGTTTGGCTGATGGTAAGCATTCTTCTACTTTTATATCACAGTGTGGAATATTTTCTCTTGTTTGCATTGCATCTACCTGGTTAGTAATTTGTAGTTTATTTGTAACTTCAGACACCTTTCTACACCTCAAATCGTCAGTAGTGACTGACTTCTTTCTTTAGAAGGTCAGAATACCATTGACACTGTTTTGAGTTATTTGATATTGGTTGACCGGTGCATATTTCTGTTGAAGATACTTGCACAATTTATGCAAATGGCTCATTTCTAACTTCCACTAAGCTGTTATGGTTATATTTGAACGGTGGAGCAGTTATGCTTTTGCTGTAAATTGTGATCGTGTTTCTGCTTATTGTGATCCAAATTTCTTTCCCAAGTTGATACATGAAACTAAGATGAGAGTGTGATCTCCCCTTCCAGGACCATCGCAAAAGTCCTCAAGATAGGTTCCGTCCACTTCTATCAGGTGTCCCTGCCACCACATTTGACACTGGCAATGGAACTAATATGTGCACGCCTATGTTCTCACGCAGTTCCTCTTTCAAAATTAATAGTAATGGAAGCTCTGACCATGGTGCTACTTTTGGCTCTAATATGGATGAAAAACATAATTTGGTTGGTCAGTGGGAAGCAGACGATATCAGTCGAGGCAATGTGGACATATTTATGTTTGATAGCTTGGATGAACTGAATGAGGGAAGTATTCATGAGAAGAACACAAATTATACATACAACCCCCCTGTTACAGTAAAATATCTGGAAACTAACAGACAGGACATTGACATGGAAGGAAACAGAACACCTAATCTATCTTCATGCCATGCTGCCAATAGTACTCGACACGGTTATGGTAAAATTGTAACTTGCACGAGATGTGGGAAGTTTTTCAATGTGGTCACTCTGGAAAAACGTGACTATTGTGATGAATGTGTTTCAAGGGTTGGGAATATATTTACTGATTCTACCGTACAAATTATGGAAGAAACAAACAAGAAGTATGATAGAACTGCAAATTTTAAACCTTGTGTTGCATCTGATCCTCCTATGATCCCAGATTCTATAGACTACAGCAAAGAAGTATCTCTTGAGCATCAACTAGTGAACAATGGGCCGCACACTGATTGTGTGCCAATGCACTCAATGGGTGACACATCTGAACAGATGATACTGTGGCAGGAGGGAGACAATCATGCAGGACATATAAAGCTACATGTTGTCGACTCCTTATTAGGAAATAGCAATGATATTCCACTCTCTCAAGCTAGTGCAGATGACAATCAACAAAAAGAACCAGCATCTGTGGAGTACGACCTTTCCAGGGGCCAAATGGGCAACCATAACCATGTATTGTCGCAATGTAATGGACCTGTCTCTAAAATTTCAACCAGTGATACTTCTCATCAACAGGGATCAACTACATATACTGGCTCTAAGCCTGGAAATACTGAGGGCACTGGGATATCTGTACCTTTACTCCAGAAGTCAAACAGTAACAAATGGCCTGTCCTAGAAGGGAGGGCCCTGGATGCTACAAATATGCTCTGTTCAGAACCCTATTACGCAAGAGATGGTGTCAATATAATGAAGCGTAGTTTTGTACGTGACAGCTCTTCAGTTGCTTCTTCAAGTGATCTTGGGTCTTCAAGGCGATCAGTCGTATGTTTTGAGCGCCTTAGGAGTGGTAAGAGGGGTGACTTTGAGAAGTCTCAGATAAGCAGTACTATGAGTCGTCAAAGCATTGCTTCTATGTCAGATATGTCAATTTGTAGTTCTTCAGCTTCCCTATGCCCGCAGAATGATGCAGTAGGAGATATTTGTTTCCCAATGGACACTTTGGAAAGCAATGCTTCAAGAACAGCAGTCTCTACCAAAGAACATGATGATCCTTCCTTTTCTTACGCTCCTCTTTCTCAGAGAGATGGTGAACTTGCGAAGGATGCTTTGTCAAGTGCTATGGAATGTTCTTTGGCTGCACAGGCTATTTTCAACAATGACAGCCTTGATGTGACCACCTCAAGCTTTGCAAGCGAGGTAGACGAAGATGCAATAATTGAGAATTATAATAGTGACAGAATGGCTGACAATGATCATTTCAGTACAAATACCTGTTTGTCAGATACCGAGATGCCAAGTGATATCCAAGAGTGTTCAACTCCAGTGGAAGGTTGCCTACCGAAAACTGAAGAGGATACTTCTGCCATCAGTCGGTGCTATACCTGTGGGGCTCCAGAACATCAGAGTAATGAGAGCAACTTTGATAATATACAAATGCAGTCCGAAGCAGTTCAGGGTTTCAATGAGGAAAATGGATTGGATGATTGTTGCCTGTCTGCCATCTCCGAGGAGGATATGTTGGTTTCTGGACCAGAAACTAATGTAACGGGACTTCACAATGATGGTATGAATTTGCATATTCTCCTTTTCACGCCAATAGATTGCCTATCTCGTAACTTACATATATCTGCTACTTCCTTTAGTTAAGTGTTGGCATGATATTTATCTCTTGAACATGGCTTTTATTGTACCATAAGCTGGTATTTTATCTGCAGTATCACTTTAGTGGGTATATTCTTTACAACAACAACAACAACCAAGCCTTTATCCCAAGCATGTTGGGGTCGGCTAGACATGAAACCCAATATCAATGGAGTAAAAGAGAGGAAGAGATATAAGAACAAGGAAAAAAGAAAAAAAAGAAAAAAAGGAAAAAAAGAAAAAAGAAAAAAGAAAAAAAGAGAAAAAAAAAGAAAAAAAGAAAAAAAGGAAAAAAAGAAAAAAGAAAAAAACAAGACTACGATTCTGGCACATGAATTGCTACTTTCCATGCGGTTCTATTATGAGCTAAGTCTCTGGATACATTCCAATCTCTCAAATCTTGTTTTACCGCCTCCTCTCAGGTCAACCTTGGTCATCCTCTACCCCTCCTAATATTTTCTCTACCTATTAAAATCCCACTGTTAACCGGTGCTTCTGGAGGTCTCCGTTGGATATGTCCAAACCACCTAAGTCGACGTTGGACTAACTTCTCTTCAATCGGCGCCACCCCTACCCTATCACGAATCGCCTCATTCCTTATTCGGTCTCTTCTCGTGTGCCCGCACATCCACCGTAGCATGCGCATCTCTGCGACACTCATTTGTTGGACATGTTGCCGTTTAGTTGGCCAACATTCTGCCCCATAGAGCATCGCGGGTCTGATCACCATCCTATAGAACTTCCCTTTTAGCTTTTGTGGGACTTTCCTATAACATAGGATTCCAGTGGCTTGTCGCCATTTCATCCACCCTACCTTGATCCTGTGGCAAACATCCTCGTCAATATCGCCATTGCTTTGTAACATTGATCCTAAGTATCGGAAAGAGTCCCTTCTAGATACTATTTGTCCTTGTAGACTAACATTTCCCTCTTCACGACCAACACCACTAAAGTCACACCTCATATACTCGGTTTTGGTCATACTAAGTCTAAACCCCATGGACTCTAAGGTTTGTCTCTATAATCAGCAAAGAGCATGCACCAAGGGATATCCCCTTGTATATCCTTCGACACCTCATTCATCACCAAGAAAAAGATGTATGGGCTCAAATCTGATCCTTAATGTAGTCCTACCGTGATAGGAAATGCATCAGTCTCACTATCACTTACACACACACTTGTCCTAACATTATTGTACATATCCTTGATAAGGGTAATGTACTTTGTTGGCACTTTATGTTTCTCTAGTGCCCACCACATGACTGACCTTGGTATCTTGTCGTACGCCTTCTCCAAGTCGATGAACACCATATGCAAGTCCTTCTTCTGCTCCCTATATCTTTCCATAAGCTGACGAAGCAAGAAAATTGCCTCTATTGTAGAAATAAAACTAAGGTAACAGTCAGATCAAGTAGGTGTGTTAATCATTTCAGGCAGGAGACAATGCATAAAGATGCCATTAACGTGTTAAATTTACAAGATGGATGGGTAATTTATCCCTTCTATCCAACAAACATCTTTGTGATTTGTTGCCCTACTGACTACTGTTCCACTGATTCAGTGCACACTGGAGCATAGCAGTTACTGATATGGAATTCATGGTTCCTATTCATGAACATGGTTATCTGATAGGCATAATTATTGCATGGTTGCTGCTGCTGACTGTCCTAACTTTAGAGCATTCCACCCTTTTGAATAATTTCATACTGTTAGACTGTAATTAAGTGGGCTAATCAGGGGCATTTTGGTCCTTTGTAGGGGATTAGGGTTAGGGGCAGTTTAGTCTTTTCCCCTCACCTAATCCCTCTATATAATGTTCCCTTGACCATCGGATTAATCATCTCATTCTATTCCTTCTAATATGGTATCATTAGCTAGGTAATTAGGATTAGCTAACTCTAACTCTAATGGCGCATTGCAGCCACAACCCTGGGCCGCCGCAACCGCCGGCTCACCCACCCCGCCGCCTGGCCCGCCGCCACCGTCCCTGGCCCGCCGCCGCCTGGCCCGCAACCGCCGCCGCCGCCTGGCCTGCAGCCACCTGGGCCGCATGCGCCACCGCTGGTGGCGCCGCCTCTGCAGCGCCCCACGACGGCGCCCCCTGGTCCGCCGCTGCCTCCGCACCAGCCGCCCCCTGGGCCGCCGCTACACCATGGGACGCCGCCGCAGCGGCCAGGGCGCACGGGGGGCCCTCTGCCGCCGCCCTGGAAGGTGTTTCCCCAGGGGGTGGCGCGGCCGCTGCTGGATCGACTGCCGCCTACCTCCCTCAGCCCTGCTGTCGCTTCTGTTCCGGGAGGTGCTGTTGCCCCCCCCCCCCCCCCCCCCCCCTATGTCTCTGAAGACCGGTCTGGCCGCCGGCGGACCTCTTGTGGGTACCACCGGCAAAACCGCCACCGCTGTCGTTTTCATGGCAGGTACCTCTGGGCCACGCGATTCTACCGCCACCGGTCTCGACATCGACGGGAGCACCACGACCACCGTCCCACTGATCCCGTTTCCAGTCGCTGGAGCCGCTGCTGAGAGCGCAACTACTTCTTCCTACGGCACCGACACGACGGATACCTTCGACATCTCCTCAACTCTGGCTGCCTCTCACGAGCGAGAGCGGGCACTCGCTCTCGCTCTGGAGCAGGAGCGTGCCTCCGTGGCCGCTCTATCTCACCAGCTCGAGGAGAGTGCTCACCGACCGACGAGTGCTGCCCACGAGCCTCACTCGGACGCTGGTACATACTCAGCTTCACTTGTGGCTGCTCTTCATGCGCAGGCCGCCGGGATTCAGAACATCCGGACGCTCGTGCCGGTTGTCCTCAGCTCCGAGTCTACCTCATATGCCCGGTGGCGTGACCTGGTCCTCCTCACACTGAGGCGCTTCCGCCTCGACGACCACGTCCTCCAGGACGACTCTTCAGTGGATGTCTCCTGGATCAGCATGGACAGCCTGGTCCTATCCTGGATCCTTGGCTCCCTGTCGGAGGAGCTACATGACATCGTCAGGCAGCACGGTGGTGGCACCGCTCGACGGGCCTGGCTGGTCCTTGAGCAGCGGTTTTTGGGGAATCGCGCGACTCGAGCCCTCCACATCAAAGCTCGGTTCCAGAACACCGTCCAGGGTGACCGCCCTGTCTCCACCTAATGCCGGGAGATGAAGGGCATGGCGGATGCTCTACGTGACCTTCGCGAGCCGGTCACCGATAACACTCTTGTTCTTCGGGTCCTTCAGGGCCTGAATGAGCGCTATTGTCACCTATGGACGTGGCTACTCCGTCTGGAGCGACCCGCTACCTTCGAGAAGGTATGGTCTGACCTTGAGCTTGAGTAGATCACCGTAGGAGGCTCTACTGGCTCCGGGTCTGCCACAACCTTTTATGGCTCCGGGCAGTCCCCTCGTCCACCCTCACCAACTGGCGGTGGACCACCGTCACAACCACCTTCCACCCCAGGCACTCCTGCTAGTACTGGAGGTGGAAATCGTCGCCGCTGAGGCAAACACAGCGGCCGTGGTGGAGGTAGCAGTGCAGGCGGCACTCCTACACCCACTACTCCGGCTACTGGTGGTACCGGCCGCGGAGGTGCACCCTGACCCACACCATGCAACCCGTGGACTGGCCAGATCTACATGTGGCCTAGGGCCGTCTCCGTGTTCTCAGTCCCCACGACCACCACGCCCCCAGCCGACGTTCGTAGCCACCCCGGGCTACAGTGGACCAGCGTATAGTGCTGGTGGGCCGCCGACTCAGGCCTACGGTGGGCCTGGCTACCCTTCTGGCGGACAGTCAGCCTCGACCTTCGAAGGCACCGACTATCCCGTTGGGTACTCGGAGCCGTCGGCACCTCTCCAGGAGCCACCCTCGACGTGGGATCGGCAGTCGCTGGCCTTTTCTTTCAGCACCATGCACCTTACTCCACCAGGCGCCGACTAGATAGTTGACTCCAGAACGTCATACCATACCACTCCAAATGCTGGTATACTCTCTTCCACCCACCCTCCCAATCCTTCTTTTCCTTCATCTATCGTTGTTGGGAATGGGTCTGTTCTTCCGGTCACCTCAGTAGGTGATTCCGGTCTCCCGGGTTCTTCCCAGCTTAAAAACATTCTTGTCGCTCCGGATATCATTCAAAACTTGCTTTTTGTCCGTCGTTCTACCACTGACAACAATGTTTCTATTGAGTTTAATCCATTTGGTTTGTCTGTGAAGGATCTTTCTGTCCGGCAACCTCTTTTTCAATGTGATAGCTCGGGGCCCCTATACACACTTTGACTTCCTACTTCCGCTGCATCACCACCTTTTGCTTTGACTACGACAGCTTCATCCACCATTCCGTCTTGGCCACCCTGGTGCAGATGCTATGTCGAAGTTGTCCAGTAGTTCTGTTATCTCGTGTTCTAGGGGCACACACGACTTCTTTGTCATGCTTGTTAGCTTGGTCGCCATGTTCGGCTCCCTTTTCGCACTTCTGTGACTCATGTTGAGCACGTTTTTGACCTTATACATTGTGATTTTTGGACATCACCCATTACCAGTGTATCGGGCTTTAATTATTACTTGGTGATCATTGATGATTTTTCTCACTTTTCCTGGACTTCTCCATTACGATTGAAGTCTGAGATTTTCGTTACTCTTTCTCACTTCTTCGTTTGGATTTCCACTCAGTTTGGGCGCACCATCCGAGCTATCCAGTGTGATAACGGACGCGAGTTCGATAACTCTGGGTTTCGTAACTTTCTCTCCGCCCATGGGGTACAACTTTCTCTCCGCCCATGGGGTACAGCTACGCATGTCTTGTCCGTATACCTCTCCTCAAAACGGCAAGACAGAGCGCATTATTCGCACCACCAATGATGTCATGCACTCTCTGATGTTACAGGCATCTGTTCCAGTCCGATACTGGGTGGAGGCTCTCCATACTGCCACACTTCTGATTAATCGCCTTCCTACCAAGGCGATTCGTGCATCCACCCCCTACTTTGCTTTATATGGCACCAATCCTCTTTACAATCACCTTCGAGTTTTCGAGTGCGCTTGCTACACTAACATTTCCACCACTGCTCCGCATAAGTTTGCGCCCCGCTCGACAGGGTGTGTTTTCCTCGGGTATTCCCTTGATCATAAGGGGTACCTGTGCTTAGATCTCACTACTCACCGCCTTTTGATCTCTCAGCACGTCGTCTTCGACGGGTCCTCCTTTCCCTTCTCCACCACCTCTTCCGGTTCCACCACAGAGCTGGACTCCCTTTTTCCCACTGACCCCGAGGCTGCTCCCGAGCTGCCTTGGCCTCTTTCTTCTGCAGGTTCGACACGCGCTACGCCTCAGGTGCCCCTGACGTCACGTGCTGTACCACGTGCAGCATCGACGCCTCCAGCGTCACCTGCTGTACCTCGGGTGGCTTCCCCGACGTCACCTGCAGCGAGCCCGACGCCCCCCGACGTCCCCAGTCGCAGCACCGACGACGACCCCGACTTCTTGCTTCGCCAACCCTGCACTTGTCTAGCAGCGACGAGCGCGGGATGGGGCCCCAGCTCCAGCTGCGCCACGCGCGGCACCGGAGCCCTCTACACCAGTCGTCGCGCCACACACGGCCTCGAGACCCACTCTCGTCTACCCACGACGAGAGAAGGTTGTTGTACCCGAGCGCCCGGTGTACAACCCTCCTCTCCTCCATAGGGATCCTGGTCACGTCCACCTGATGGTGACTCGATGTGCGACCGGTAGTCTCCGGCCGGTTGAGCGCTTCTCCGGAGCTGCTTTCTCGTCGACAACGTCGCCACCGACCGACTCTTCTTCAATCTCACCCATACCGATTTCCGTTCGTAGCGCCCTCGCTGACCCTCACTGGCGTCACGCTATGGAGGAAGAGTATGAGGCCCTGCTTGCCAACCGGACCTGGGACCTGGTTCCCCGCCTCGGTCGTGGCAATGTTGTCACGGGCAAGTGAGTATTCACACATAAGAAGAAAGCGGACGATACCTTGGAGAGGTACAAGGCTCGGTTGGTACTTCGGGGCTTCACTCAGCGCCCTGGAGTCGACTACGACGAGACCTTCAGGCCGGTGGTGAAGCTGGCGACGGTTCGTACAGTTATGTCGCTGGCTCTTTCGCGTTCTTGCCCCGTCCACCAGTTGGACGTCAAGAATGCGTTCCTCCACGGTACACTGATCGAGACGGTGTACTGCAGTCAGCCGACAGGATTTGTTGACTCAACTCATCCAGACAGGATCTGTAAGCTGAACAAATCCCTGTATGCTCTGAAGCAGGCACCGAGAGCCTGGTATAGCCGGTTTGCCTCCTTGGTCTCACAGGGCTTCGTCGAAGCTAAGTCGTACACTTCGCGATTTATCTATCGACGTGGCAGTGACACTGCTTACCTTCTACTGTACGTCGATGACATTGTACTGACAGCGTGCAGTCCGGCTCTTCTTCAGTGCACTATTTCTGCTTTACAACAGGAGTTCGCTATGAAGGACCTGAGCCGCCTCCACCACTTCCTGGGTATTGCGGTCGAGGACCGACCAGGCAGCTTGTTTCTTCACCAGCGACAGTACTGCCTGGATATCCTGCAGCGAGCGGGCATGGCTGAGTGCAAGCCGTGCTCCGCTCCAGTGGATACTCAAGCGAAGCTCTCCGCTACCGACGGGACACCCGTCACTGATCCTACTGCTTACAGGAGTCTTGCATGTGCTCTTCAGTACCTCACCTTCACCAGACCGAACATCTCCTAAGCAGGTGTGCCTCCACATGCACGACCCGAGGGAGCCACACCTCACCACTGTGAAGCGGATTCTTCAGCACCTGCGTGACACCCTCGACTACGGCCTCCTCCTTCGACGTGACGCGGCCTCCGAGCTGGTCGTGTACACCAACGTTGACTGCGCAGTCTGTCCGGACACTCACCGGTCTACCTTTGGGTACGCCGTCTTTCTGGGCGGTAATCTCGTCTCCTAGTCCTCGAAGCGACAGCACGTGGTGTCGCGTTCGAGTGCTGAGGCGGAGTATCGCGCCGTGGTTAACGGCGTGGCTGAGGCTTCTTGGCTTCAGTAGCTGATTTAGGAGCTCCACACGCCCGTCGCAGGAGCACCCTGATCTACTGCGACAACGCCAGCGCCGTGTACCTCTCCACCAACCTGGTCCAGCATCAGCGCACGAAGCATGTGAAGATTGACCTACATTTTGTTCGTGAGCGGGTTGCACGTGGCGAGGTTCGGGTACATCATGTCCCGACGATGACACAGTTCGCCGACATCTTCACGAAGGGCCTCCCGTCGTCGCTGTTCTCCGAGTTTCAGTCCAGTCTCAACATCTGCAGTGACTAGATGTTGTGACTGCGGGGGGGGGGGGGGTGTTAGACTGTGTAATTAAGTGGGCTAATCATGTACATTTTCGTTCTTTGTAGGGGATTAGGGTTAGGGGCAGTTTAGTATTTTCCCCTCACCTAATCCCTCTATATGATGTACCCTTGACCCTCAGATTAATCATCTCATTCTATTCCCTCTAATACATACTATCGTCCAATGATCTCCACATTTATGTTGCCTCCCTTTTAGAGTTTTAGGAACCACCGTGCATGTGTATCCTCCATGGTCTTGATAAACAGAAATGATTTACTGATCATCTAGAAGTATCTGAGGACAAATTTTGTATGTTTTCACATGAATTTGATCTGAATCCAAACAGTACTTCGATTTATCGTCTTTATATTTGATTGCCATGGTGGCTTCCTGTGTTTTCTTCACATAACCATTTCGTTTCGTTGTGTTCTTTGGTGAAAAATATTTAAGATTATAATTTTCTCTGCATTGTAGAAGAACCTACTGAGGCAGTAGAAGCACCCAGGAAACAGATCCAAAGATGCTTCACGTTGGAAGAGGCTACTGATACAATTCTGTTCTGTAGTTCTATTGTTCATGACCTTGCATACAAGGCAGCAACAATTGCCCTGGAGAATGAGCAGGAATCAGAATGTGTTGAGCTGATTCGTCCAACTGTTACCATAGTCGAAAAATCTATACCAAAGGATGATGGCATACGAAAATTGCCGCACAGACGAACAACGAATCGGAAGGTAAAAAGGAAAAGATTGGAAGGTGAAACAACTGTATCAGAAGGTGCTGAGGAAGATTTAATTGCTAAAGACTCTTCACCAGTACATTCTGCTTCCGGCATTACAAGGAACTCAGATAATATGAAGCCTCCAAAGCTGGAGTCCAAGTGCAACTGTATAATTATGTAAGTAACTCAGCCATCCAAACCATGAAGGAGATTTGGGGTATTGGTGGGGATCCATGTACGCAGTTCTGCTAGATTATTTCCTGATGGTGCATTTGCTATTTTAGGTGACAGAATGCACTGCGAGCTATTCTTTTGTAAATTCCTTTTCATCCTGTTTCTGTTTGTGAAATTTCTGCTTGTAATGTGGGCCATTGGGGTTTCTCAAAGTCTTAATGTACTAGAGGAGATGTGTTGATAGCCTAATTTCTTGTAATGCACGTGGCTTGTGAATTATGATAGTGCATCGGGAGCTCTGGTTCTGCCATGCTTTTGTTCACACCATACGCCGCGTCTCATCTCTTGAGGTTTCATCGTATTATATTTATGTTCTACTCTTTCACTTTGGGATTTGACATCTCAAGGTTTATGTACAACATGAAACGAAAAGGATGTACAAGCTCTCGCGGCAAAAGGAAAAGATATTGGAAACCATTCAGCCGATATTCTATTATAGCCTTTTAAGCATTGATTTGTTCGCTGAATGGTCAGAGCAAGCATGCACTTCATGCCACGTCAGATTTTAACTTTTCTGTTTCATATTTCCATTTTTCAGCCCAAAATGATTTGTTCATTGTCTCTTTTACCCTTGGTTCAAACCAATACGGAGATCCTAATAATATTTTGTCACATCAGTTTTTTTTGTATTCCATTTGCAAAAATGTTCATATCAAGAGATTTTAACTGCATCTATAAGGCCGAATTGTGGTGAACGGAGCTATCAGGTTCGATTCAAGCAATGGAGCATGGTTTAGCACTGCTTCCATCTCGAGCAAATGCGACTGCAAGAAAGAGAGTTGAATGGTCGATAGTGGTGCAGTCTACACCAAGTGACTGTAGTGACATTCCCTGAACGACGACCTTATGAGCAGTATCATACCGACTACCTGCTTATCACAGTGGTGTCATCTAAATTTTCCTTAAGAGATGAAATAAAAAAATATCAACATATAGAATACTTTGTTAGTTTGTAACTTGTTGATATAAATAAAGTTGATTTGTTAACCTAATAATAATATTTTACTATGTAAATTATCCATGACGGCAAGCATTATTTGATACTTATTGATCGATATGTAAATTATCCATGGCATGAAGCATTACTTGATACTGATTGAAAGGTTGTTATCATTAAGATTAGGTCAACATTGTGCCACTGTTTTTAATCTCATGGGAACTGTAAAATTCTTCTCTAGTGCTTATTGCCTCTATAAATGCTAGAGGGAGTTATGAAGGAATATAGGCAAGTCGTGGGATTTAAGGAACATTCTTTCGTCTTATTGTTTCTCGGATTCACTTTAGAAAGTGCAGTTTCAACTTATTCAAACTAGAAACTGAAACATTTTTAATTACCAAATACACCCTTAATTTCTTAATACCATCTTTCTTCCTTAAAAGGTTCTTGTACCAACGAAAAAAACTGAAATATAAAACTATAACTCAAGCAAAATTCATGGGTTTCCAAATTATGCCTGAAGCAGTTGGTTTATAAAATGCGCGCCTGTTCCAACTAATGCTACGGAAAACCCATCACTTGCTTCGAGCAAAGCGACGCAGAAAATGTGGTGACGCAAACTCACCGGCGCAAGCGTGCTTCTGCGTGCAATCGCCCCGCCCGACTGACGCTCACTTCTACACTCCCAGTGCCGCCGTTCCCTCCACTGGACCCTCCCCGCGCCGCTCCCCTCTCCGTTCAAAAACTGCAGCGCCGCTCCTCTTCCCGGTTTGTAGCGGAGAGATCCGCCCGTTAGCGAATTGTTTTTTTCGTGCTGCTGAGCTTTAATTCCAGCTTTCTTGGATGGGTTTTCTTGCATTGAGGGTTGGTGCCTCCTCCTCCACATTTCAGTTCACTGTGGATTTGTGTTCTGCTTTGTGTTATCCGGCTAATTTTTGGCACTCGTCCACCGTCTTTCCATTGTGTGTTTCTTACTTCCTCTAGCCACTAGATCTCGTGGGTATATTGATAAAATCATTCTATGACTACACAAATGAGAACAAAACAGTTTGGAATATACCTTCGGGTGTTGAGGATGTCGTCATGACGGTGTCGCCGAAATGTAGACGTCGACGCACGGATTCCGTGGTGTCGACGGTGATGGCGGCGCCAGGGTCCTTCCCCTCACTCCCCGCACGGATTAGATCGGTTTTCTCAATGTGTTTGGGGTGTTTTGAGCACGAACGCACGTTCTCACGTGTGCCCCGGCCACCCCTCTTAATATTGCGCGGGTGTGAGAGGGAGCCCTCACCATGGGTTGGTTAGCGCCCCCGATCAAGGCGCAGAGGAGGGGTAGACTCGGGATTGGGCCGTTGGGCCGTTCCCGAATAGGAGATCAACTCCAACATTCTCCCCCTTGATCTCCAGTGATCAAGACATACAAAACTTACTTAATTTCTTCATACTTGACTTATTGTTTATTTCTTCATGTTCGATATACTGAGCACATCGCATCAAAATAGCCAATTACGTACTATCTGACTCGATGACCACAATACATCTTACACTTAGAAACAAGCTTATTCTTAGTTTGGCCCCTAAGTATCCAGTCGATCATATGTTTTCCCTTAATCCCATGCCGGCTACATGTTCTCTGAACACATTGGGAGGAAGACCTTTAGTAAGCGGATCCGCAAGCATATGTTTGGTTCTAATATGCTCAAGACTAATAGTATGATCCTGGATTTTGTCTTTCACAACATAAAACTTAATGTCGATGTGTTTGGCAGCACCACTCGACTTGTTGTTGTGAGAGTACAATACTGCGGGTTCATTGTCGCAGTATAACTTAAGTGGTTTTTCAATGCTATCGACCACTCTAAGACCGGGTAGAAATTTCTTAAACCATAATGCCTGCCCCGTGGCCTCATAACAAGCAACAAACTCGGCATGCATTGTGGAAGATGCAGTGACGGTTTGTTTGGAGCTCTTCCACGATATAGCTCCATTTGCGAGGGTGAATATGTAACCTGACGTGGATTTCTTAGTATCCACACAACCCGCAAAATCTGAGTCTGAGTATCCCACTACCTCGAGTGGGTCTGACTTACTATACGTTAACATGAGGCCTTTTGTGCCTTGCACATACCTTAATGCTTTCTTAACTGCCTTCCAGTGATCAATCCCTGGATTGGCCTGATATCTGCCAAGCATCCCGGTTACGAACGCTAAGTCAGGGCGAGTACATACTTGAGCATACATAAGGCTTCCGATAGCAGAAGCATATGGAACCGATTTCATTTGATCGATCTCGTATTGGTTCTTGGGACACTGAAAGTTCCCAAACTTATCGCCCTTGACTATTGGAGCAGGTGAAAGTTTACTCGCATGCATGCCGTACTTCTTGAGTACACCTTCTAAGTATGTTTTCTGAGATAAACCTAAAACCCCTTTAACACGATCTCGGTGAATCTCGATCCCCAGCACAAAGGATGCTTCACCTAGATCCTTCATATCGAAGTTGGAGGATAAAAACCTCTTAGTCTCTAACAGTAGATTGACATCGCTACTCGCAAGTAGTATGTCATCCACATAGAGAACAAGAAAAATGAATTTCCCATTCTTAAATTTAGCATAGATGCAATTATCCTCCTCATTCTCCTTAAACCCAAACTTTCTAATTGTCTCATCGAACTTGAGATACCACTGCCGTGAGGCTTGTTTGAGCCCATAGATGGACTTCCTTAAGCGGCATCCCATGTGTTCCTTACCCTTAATGACAAAACCTTTCGGTTGTGTCATATAGACGTCCTCGTACAGATCCCCATTGATAAACGCTGTTTTTACATCCATCTGATGTAATTCTAAATTATAGTGTGCTACTAATGCCATAATAATTCTAAAAGAATCCTTAGTAGAGACGGGTGAGAACGTCTCATTATAATCTATGCCTTCTCTTTGAGTGAATCCCTTCGCCACAAGTCTGGCCTTATATTTTTCGATTTTCCCTTTGGAGTCACGTTTGATCTTGTAGACCCACTTACAACCTACTGTCTTGGCTCCTCGAGGAACCTCGACTAAATCCCAGACCTTGTTGGCATCCATGGACCTCATTTCATCCTCCATGGCTTTACGCCACTCAAATGATTGTGGTCTTCTCATAGCATCTTCAAACGAGGTGGGATCATCCTCCATTTGAATTTCTTCACTCAAATAGATCTCATAATCGTCCGGAATGGCCGATTTTCTTACTCGTTGAGATCTTCTAATTGGCGCATCATCTTCTGGTTGAGGTTGTTGTTGCGCTTCATCATATTCGGCAACTGGCTCAATAGCCTCGGAAGGCTGAGCCTCTCTTACTTCTTCCGTTGCCGATGAAGGACTAACAACAGGTGTTGAATCATTAGTGACTGACACAGATGGTTCAACAACAGTAGGTATCGAGAAATATGGTTCTTGAATCATGGGAGTGGGTGCGTACACCCGCTTCTCCTCAAGATCTACCTCTCGTCTTACCATACTCCCCCTGATCATGGCATCTTCTAAAAAGACAGCATGCCTTGTCTCTATGAACTTAGTGTATCTATCTGGACAATAGAATCGATATCCCTTACTTTTTTCTGGATAGCCAATAAAATGACAACTAATAGTTCTAGAGTCCAACTTACCAATGTTTGGGTTGAATATTTTAGCCTCAGCTGGACAGCCCCACACGTGCAAATATCCTAATGAGGGCTTACGTCCTGTCCACATTTCATATGGCGTCTTAGGTACTGATTTACTCGGCACACGATTAAGCACATGAATGGCGGTTTTTAACGCCTCCATCCATAATCTAACCGGAAGTGTCGAATAACTTAACATACTTCTTACCATATCCATGAGCGTACGGTTTCTCCGTTCCGCTACACCGTTTTGCTGAGGCTCGCCCGGTGTAGAATACTGGGCTACTATGCCGTTTTCCTGTAGAAACCTTGCAAAAGGTCCAGGAATTTGGCCATACGGGGTATGTCGACCGTAGTACTCCCCTCCACGATCAGATCTTACTACCTTGATCTTAACGTTGTGCTGGTTTTCTACTTCGGCCTTAAATATCTTAAATTTATCCAACGCTTCGGATCGCTCCTTGATTGGATAAATGTAGCCATAACGAGTATAGTCATCCGTAAACGTTATGAACGAGTCATAACCATCTATGGAGACTATTGGGAATGGACCACAAATGTCTGTGTGAACTAATTCTAATATTCCCGTGCTACGTTTGGCGTCTTTCCTAATTTTCTTAACAAATTTGCCTTTAATGCAATCAATGCATTCTTGTGAATCCGAAAAGTCTAGGTTGGGAAGAATCGATTGGGAAACTAAACGTTCAATTCTCCCCCTCAAAATATGGCATAAACGACAATGCCACAATTTCGATGATGTTTCGGAATCAATTCTTTTGCACTTGTTGAATACTAAGTCGTTCTGAGAAGAAATTTGATCATTACTTATAACATTGATACCGTCATGTAAGGATAATAAATATAACATGTCTTGTCGGAATGCAAGACCCACAACTTTATTATTAAATGTAATAGAACATTTATCATTGCCAAAATGACACACATAACCTGAATCATCCAAACATGAAACTGAAATCAAATTTCTCTCTAAAGAGGGTACATAGAGGACATTATGAAGGCTAAGTACAAAGCCATCTCTAAGTCTAAGTGGGAGATCTCCAACTGCTTCAACTTGAGCTTCATGGCCATCAGCGATTTTAATGGCCTTTTCCCCTCTTCTTAGGGTCCTCCTCATATTTAATCCCTGTAGAGAATTACAAACGTGCACCGTGGCACCTGAATCAATCCACCAAGTAGATTGAGAATAATCTAAAAATAGGGATTCATTAACAAAAGTCACAAAATCATTACCATTCTTGCAACACCACTTCAGAAAGCCCACGCAATCGTTCTGGTAGTGTCCTTTCTCCTTACAAAATCTACACTGATCCTTGTCCACTTTCATATCCTTCTGAAGAGGATGCTGAAGTGGGGTTTTACCCTTGCCCTTATCAGTAGAAGAAGTGGCATGTGACTTAAAAGAAGCACCTTTGGGAGAACCAAAATAGATCTTCCCTTTACCTTTCCCTTTGGCGTAGTTGACAGAGTCACCACCCCTCTGGGACTTAATGCGTTCTTCTTCTTGAACGCACATGGCAATCAACTTCTCTAAGTTCCACTGCTCTAGCTGAGAGTTGTAATTGATCACGAAGGCCTCAAACTCCTTAGGTAGTGAAGCAAAAATGAGGTGCACAAGCAACTCATCAGTGATTCCTAAGTTCATTGGCTTGAGCTTCGTGGCTAAGTTGGTCATCTTAAGGATGTGCTCACGCACACCACCTCCAGTGTACCTCTCAGTAACGAGCTTCTTTATAAGCATGCTCGCTGTAGCCTTCGAAGAGCCAGTGAACTGACTCTCCACCTTACGGAGGTACTCAAGAGCAGTGTCACATTCGGGAATCGCTCCCCGAATGGCCTCAGTGATTGTCCCCCTAATCACCATCAAACACTTTCTGTTTGAGGCAATCCACTTAGGAAGATCCTTATCATACTTATCTTTTAAACTTAGGTATTGTCCCTTTCTAAGCTCGAAAGACTCATCAGTCTCTCCAGCAGTAGATGAAGGGACCTCAGGCTCAGTGGGGCAAGGTGTCATCAGTGCATAATCAATTTCAGAGATAGCCAAAGCAATCTCCAATTTTTCTTTCCATGTACCATAATTTGAACCATTGAGTGGTTCAATGTTGGAAATAAAACTCAGTGCTGAAGACAAAGCGGAGGAACCTTCATAAAATTGCATATAAGTAAATATACTATAAACTTAAACAATAGAGAATGTTGTATTTTGCTTTTCGCGTTGGTTACTCCACAAAATACAACATTCAAAAACATAACAAATTTCGTTTTTCGCGTTGGTTACTCAACGAAATCCTTTATGAATAGAATACTTAAAGCGATAGAAATGTCGTGTTTTGTTTTTTCGCGTTGGTTACTCAACAAAACACGTCATTCAAAAATATAAACATGTAAATTTTATTCTTTCGCGTTGGTTACTCAAATAAAATTTCCATGAATCAAATAACTTGAATTAAGTTGAATATATAGTAAATTTTGTTGTTCACGTTGGCTACTTAACAAAATTACTATTACTCAATTAACAAAAGACTTAATAAAAATTCTCCTAATTAAATTTCTCAATTGAAATTTAATTAAAAAACTAATAAACTTAATTACAACAGCGGAAGCTTAATTACTCTTAATTATCCACAACAACAGAATTAAATATACCTGAAAACTATTTCTTGCTAATTACTGTTGCTAATCACAGAAGATAAACTGATAATGTATAAAATAGTTTTTAGACTATAACTGAAAAGAAATCAGATTACTTAAATATTAAGTATCTTTACTAAACACAAACAGAGCTCAGCACAGTTGGTAGAGCACAAATCCCTCCAACCTGAGGTCTTGGGTTCGATTCCGAGGTTCAACAGCATTTACCTTTTATATTGGTGGAAAGCTGTAGTGGGCCACGCCCACGGTTGGGCCGCACGGGCCCTCCAGCGCTGCTGGGCCGCGCTGCGCGCCCTCTAGGGTTTGTCCTGGCGGCGCGCCCGCTAAGGCCCGACGGCGCCCGTTAGGGTTTCCAGCAGCGGCGGCGCGCCCGCTAAGGCTGGAGGCGCGCCCGTTAGGGCTTCCAGCAGCGGCGGCGCGCCCGCTAAGGCTGGACGCGCGCCCGTTAGGGCTGCCAGCAGCGGCGGCGCGCCCGCTAAGGCTGGAGGCGCGCCCGTTAGGGCTGGCTGCCCCTACTGGGCTGCATCCAGGCAATTTTTTTGGCCCACAAACAAACCCTAATCAATCTGAACCGTTCATTTTGATCTAAGGGTTGTCCTTTGATTTCGGGGCTATAAAAAGGGGTGGGTACCCCAGCCCTGAAACCCTAATTTCATTTTCACTCCCTCCCCTCTCTCTCCTCTAGCCGCCACTGTAGTGAGAGAAAGCTAAGAGAGAAAAAGATGGTGGCTTGGGAACCGGTTTTGCATGGGGAAGGCTCGCCGGCGAGATTGCTCACCGTAGATGAGCGGCCGTCATTGGGGCCTTCCCGACGAAACCAAATAGCCACCGTTTTTTTTTTGTTTGTTCTTACTATTTTTTCTTGTTCCTTTTTTTTTATTTCTTACTTTTCTATTGTTTTGTTCTTACTATACTTATTCAACACGGTTGTGGATCTAAAACTTGCTATGGATGGATCTAAACTAAATGTTCATCCCGAATGGATCTAGTGGTCTAGTTGGCTCGGACACCATTATGTGTTTCTTACTTCCTCTAGCCACTAGATCTCGTGGGTATATTGATAAAATCATTCTATGACTACACGAATGAGAACAAAACAGTTTGGAATATACCTTCGGGTGTTGAGGATGTCGTCATGACGGTGTCGCCGAAATGTAGACGTCGACGCACGGATTCCGTGGTGTCGACGGTGATGGCGGCGCCGGGGTCCTTCCCCTCACTCCCCGCACGGATTAGATCGGTTTTCTCAATGTGTTTGGGGTGTTTTGAGCACGAACGCACGTTCTCACGTGTGCCCCGGCCACCCCTCTTAATATTGCGCGGGTGTGAGAGGGAGCCCTCACCATGGGTTGGTTAGCGCCCCCGATCAAGGCGCAGAGGAGGGGTAGACTCGGGATTGGGCCGTTGGGCCGTTCCCGAATAGGAGATCAACTCCAACATCCATAACCCCATTGATAGATTATTAAGCTTGTCCTCTTTCGTCTCCACTGAGCAAGATTGGCAATAGTCGGCACAATGGGACTTTGTTGTGTTGGCGCAACTCACTGGAGAAAGCTAGGAAGAACTCGCCGGAACTACTATGCACGCGGGTGATGTACACGAGTGAACACGAGTAGGTTTTGAGACGATGCGGTCTATGACCACCTCCTCATTTTCTCTTATGCATATATCAAACAAAAAACAGTTGTTACAGACTGAACTCACGCTACACTCACCCACTTTCCCTCAACAAACGTTCGCCTGTTCATCCGCGAAGACCGGGTGCTTGGAGACGTGTTCAGTGCATGCAACAGCTCCTTCATGCAGCTGACAAATTGATCTCACGTGAACATGACCCGTGAGGACCTAAACATGCAACTTAACGTGCAACATATTGAAACAAACATGCAAGCAAATAAGAAACGTAGCTGGTGCACGGGATTACTCAACAAAACACCCCCTAATCCCGCTGCACCTGGATCACACGCAACTTCTTACGTAATTCTACAAACTTGATTCTTCCCAACGCCTTTGTCAAGATGTCCACAACTTGTTCATTTGTGCTCACATACCGAATATCAATATAGCCATTTTCAACACTCCCGGATAAAATGATATCCAGTGTTAATGTGTTTACTCCTTTCATGATGCACCGGGTTCTTGCTAAGCTCTATTGCTGACCTGTTGTCCACGAAAAGTTTGAACTTCTCAGCGACACTTCCTGTTAGTTCTGCCAGCAATTTACTCAACCAAACCCCTTGACAAGCTGCAGAAGCGGCTGCTATGTATTCTGCCTCACAAGACGACAATGCCACTATATTTTGCTTCTGTGATACCCAAGAGATGATATTCGAGCCCAGAAAGAAAACAACACCCGATGTACTCTTGCGATCATCAATGTCTCCAGCGACATCACTGTCGCTATAACCCATCAAAGGTTGTTCTACTTCAGTTGTTTTCTTGTAGCTACACCCAAAATCAAGAGTTACAGCAATGTACCTGAGAATTTGTTTCACGGCAGCCCAATGCTGCTCAGAAGGGCACTCCATGTACCTGCTAACAATCCCGACCGGATAGGCTATGTCAGGGCGAGAATTCACAAGGTACCTTAAACTTCCTATCATGCTCCTGTATTTTGTGGCATCTACTACAGCTGCTCCATCATTCTTGCTGAGTTTGAGGCGATTTTCCATTGGGGTGTGAGCTGGCTTGCATCCGGTCATGTTTCCCAGCTCCAAAATCTTCTTTGCATATGCACTCTGACATACACTAATATGCCCATTTCCTTGTTTAACCTCAAACCCCAAATAATAGCTCAGGAGACCCAGATCACTCATGCTGAATTTTGTTTTCATTTGGTTCTTGAACATAGCAATGTCCTCTCGGCTCGGACCAGTGATGATCAAATCATCCACATAAACACCTACAAGAAGGAAACCCCCTACACTTTCTATTCGGTACACAGCTGCTTCCAAGTTGCTTCTAACAAAGCCCAGTGTCAGCAACTGACTATCCAGTTTAGCATTCCATGCCCGAGGGGCCTGCCTCAACTGTACAATGCCTTGTGTAACTTGAGTACTTTTCCGGCATTGTTTAGCTCGATGAAACCCGGTGGCTGATGTACATAGACACTTTCTTGCAAAACACCATTTCAGAAATGCCGACTTCACATTCATGTGATGGATTTCCCAGCCCCCATGTCCAGCAAGTGCTAACAGGAGTCTAACAGTTTCCATCCTTGCAACAGGAGCATACAGATCATCAAAATCCACCCCTTGGCGCTGAGAATACCCCTTTGCAACTAACCTAGCCTCGTGCTTTATCACATTACCTGAAGGGTCTTTCTTGATCTTGAATACCCACTTCAAGCATATAGCTTTGTTTCCGGCAGGTAGACTCACATGTTCCCAAGTTTTGTTTTCTCTTATCACTTTCGTCTCCTCTTCCATGGCACTTCTCCAACACTTTTCACCCAAAGCCTCATCTATGCTTCTGGGTTCCTCAGCTGTGAGCAGACGCAAACCGGTGCAATCAAAGTTCTGCATCTCCTCAGTTGTGTCAAGAAAATTTTGAATCTTTCTATAACGGAGTGGCACACCTTCTGAAAAATCGTGCTCACTCCCGGTTGGAGGTGTTACAAATTCCGCTTCAGGACATGGAACTTCATCACCTGGAGTCACAGGCGTCGGTGGGTCACGTGCTTCAACTACCTCTTCAGGTCTGTTAGAATTGTTCGTGACGTGATCATCTCCAGTCATAACGGTTGCTCGACTCTCAACAGTGAGGATAGCTCCAATGTTCTCTTCTGTCTCAACATTTCTCCAGTCCCATGACCTGCTTTCTTCAAATATGACATCCCGGGATACATGTACTTTCTTCTCCACAGGGTCATATAGCTTATATCCTTTGGTTCCCGGCTCATAACCGAGGAACACCATTGGGGTTGAACGATCAGAGAGTTTGTTTACACCAGGTCCAAGCCTTTTTACATGAGCAACACATCCGAAAGTCCTTAGATGAAATACTTTTGGCTTCCTGTTATGCCATGCCTCATAGGGGGTTCTACCTTTCAATATCTTGGTTGGAGACCGGTTGAGAATGTACACCGCTACTCTCGCCGCTTCACCCCAAAATATATGCAGGCATGTTCTTCGACTTTAGCAAACATCTAGCCATCTCCATGACCGTTTGATTTCATCGTTCCACCACACCACTTTATTGTGTCGAGTACGGTGTAGTGTTGTAGTGCTTAACTCCCTGCTCATCACAATATTAATCAAATTCAACTGAGTTAAACTCTCCACCTCTGTCCGAGCGAAAAGCTTTGAGTCTGCCTCCTAGTTGGTTCTCAGCAGGAGCCTTAATCTTCTTGAAGAACTTGAGAGCCTCACACTTTGTTTCCAACAGATCTATCCACATATATCTGCTGTAATCATAAACCACTAGCAAGAAAAACTTCTTACCTCCTGGTGTACTGGGTTTGATCCGGCCACACAAGTCTCCATGAAAAAGTTCCAGAGGATGATCACCTCTGTGGTTTGCAATCCGAGGAAATGCACCCCTGTGCTGCTTTCCCAAAGCACAACCTTCACAAAACTGTTCTACTTGATCAATTTGAGGAATTCCTTCCACCATGTTCTTCATCCCTAGTTCTATGAGGGCTCGGAAGTTTAGGTGTCCATACCGAGAATGCCATAACCACGCTTGATCTCCATGTCTGGTCATTAGACAAACTAGTGTGGTGTGTTTCAGCTTCAAAACATACAACCGGTTTTGCGTTCGCGTCACTTGAGTGAGTAGGCTGCCTTCCCGCGGTCATACACCGTTAGTTTTCCAACTGCCATATTGATCCTGCAGCCACTTTCTTCCAACTGCCCCAAGCTAACAATATTGCTCTTTAGTTTAGGGATGTAATATACCTCGGTTAGCACCTTGTGCTCTCCATGCTTGCACTGCAACATGATGGACCCAAGCCCGCAGATCTCAACCACGGAATCATCCCCAAAATGCACTGTCCCTTGTACGGTTTCACCCAGTGACACAAGCACCGATTTGCACCCGGTCATGTGGTTACTTGCTTCGGAATCAAGATACCACATCTCATTCTTGTATTCTTCCGGTAACACGCGTTCCTTGTTGAGGAACACACTCTTCACAGAGACATTTGAGGCATGGCATGAAGTGGTGAGTAAAAGTGATGGTTGATCAACCTCTTTTGCTGCCAGATTAGTCGCTTCATCTCGAGGTCGACATGACTTCCGGTACTCCTTAACCCAGTGTCCGTAGATGCCGCAGTTGTGGCACTTGTCTCGCTTGCACCTGGCACCGGATCCCGTTGATCGTTTTCCACCATCACGTTGTGCACCCCCGTCACAAGTGTTGTCGACGCGTGTGCTCCCCTTGCTCTTCACCTGAGGCTGGTTCCCTCCGGTGGTTCCAGTTGATCCCCCTTGATGTTGGCGTTGCCTTGTCACCCATTCCTCCTCAATGAGAAGAAGATTCCCGGTCTTGTCGGCGTTCTCATCGACATCGTCGCGATCCTCTGCCACGCACAACCTACCGACCAGTTCTTCTATCGTCAGCGTCTTTAGATCAAGAAACATCTCGATCGAAACGGCGATCTGGTTGAACTTGGACGGCAAAACACGTAGGAATTTCTTGATCACACGCACGTCTTCAATCTTCTCACCCAACTCGCCAAGGTTGGCAACCAGGGTGTTGATTCTCATGGCGAAATCATCGATGATTTCTCCATCCTTGAAGGCGATGACCTCAAACTCCCTAAGGAGACATTGGGCACTCGCTTCTTGGACACGTTCTCCACCCATGCGCATGGACCTCACCGATGCCCACACTTCCTTGACAGACTTCTTCTTGGACAACTTCGTGTGCATGTCCGATGGCACCGCGCGAAGGAGAGCTGCTAGCGCCAGCCAATCCTTGTGACGCTCGACGTTGTCACTCACAATCGCCTCACAGAGACCCTGAGCCCCAAGATTCACCTGCATCACCAACGCTCATTGGGTATAATTCGTGCGCGTCAGGACCAGATACGCCAGGGATCCGGCTGATTCCTTCACGATCATGACTTCCCGCGAAGTAGCGCTCTCGTCGATGGTCGCCAAGGACTTCGGAGGAGTACCCGCCATGTTCCTAGCTCTGATGCCACTCGTTGGTGCAGATCACCGGAGAAAGCTCGGAAGAACTCGCCGGAACTACGACACACGCAGGTGATGTACACGAGTGAACACAAGTCAGTTTTGAGACGATGCGGTCTACGGCGCACCTCCTCGTTTTCTCTTATGCATATGTAAAACCAAAAACAGTTGTTACAGACCGAAACTCACGCCACACTCACCCACTTTCCTCAACAAACGTTCGCCCGTTCATCCGCGAAGACCGGGGTACTTGGAGACGTGTTCTGTGCATGCAACAGCTCCTTCATGCAGCTAACAAACCGATCTCACGTGAACATGACCCGTGAGGCCCTAAACATGCAACATAACGTGCAACATATCGAAATAAACATGCAAACAAATAAGAAACGTAGCTGGTGCATGGGATTACTCAACATCTTAGAACCCAGTTTGCAGTTTGTTTCCAAGAAATTCGGGAGTCCGGTGCTCGAGCTCAATTCTTGGGGAGTTTCTGGTGGGTTAAAAGGTTACACTGTATGATTGCACAACTATCTTGCTTTTTTTTTTTGCTTAGATGGATTTTAAGTTTTGGGGAAAGGCGAAATTTGCCCGAGTTTTGCAGCTCCTTTGCTGGAGCATGAAGAATTCAGTTTCTCGCCTCCAGCAAATGTTTGAATTGGGTGTCCCAGTGCGGTAGAGAAAACCTAGAAGATCTGCATTCGAGTGTTGTCCCATCGAGTGTGTATTTCTATATTTACTGGCGCCATTATTTTTTCAAGGTGCCACTTGAGGAAATAAGTAACTAGTTTTTTTAGCATGTTGTTTCGTTAATACAACAACAACAACAACAACCAAACCTTAATCCCAATCATTTTGGAGTAGACTAGATATGAAACCCAACAATTTTTTTATATATTTCTAAAATGAAATAAAAGAGAGGAAGAGATATAAGAGTAACAAGGAAAAAAGAAAAAGAAAAGAAAAAAGACTAAGATTCTAGCACATGAATTGCTACTTTCCATGCATTTCTATCACGAGCTAAGTCTGTAGATACATTCCAATCTCTCAAATCTCGTTTCACCGCCTCCTATCAGGTCAATCTCGGTCGTCCTCTACCCCTCCTAATATTTTCTCTACCTCTAAAAATTCCACTGTTAACCGATGCTTGTGGAGGTCTCCGCTGGATATGTCCAAACCACCTTTGTCGATTTTGGGCTAACTTCTCTTCAATCGGTGCCACCCCTACCCTATCATGAATCGCCTCGTTCCTCATTCGGTTTCTTCTTGTGTGCCCGCACATCCACCATAACATGCGCATCTCTGCGACACTCATTTGTTGGACTTGTTGCCGTTTAGTTGGCCAACATTCCGCCCCTAACATTGCGGGTCTGATCACCGTCCTATAGAACTTCCCTTTTAGCTTTTGTGGGACCTTCCTATCACATAGGATTCCAAAGGCTTGTCGCCGTTTCATCCACCCTACCTTGACCCTGTGGCAAACATCCTCATAAATATCGCCATTGCTTTGTAACATTGATCCTAAGTATCAGAATGAGTCCCTTCTAGGTACTATTTGTCCTTGTAGACTAATTTTTCCCTCTTCACAAACAACACCACTAAAGTCACACCTCATATATTCGGTCTTTGTGCTACTAAGTCTAAACCCCTTGAACTCTAAGGTTTGTCTCTATAACTCTAATTTCTTATCAACACCATCCCTAGTTTCATCTACCAACACTACATCATCGGCAAAGAGCATGCACCAAGGGATATCCCCTTGTATATCCTTCGACACCTCATCCATCACTAAGGAAAAGATGTATGGGATCAAAGCTGATCCTTGATGTAGTCCTACCGTGATATGAAATGCATCGGTCTCTATAAGTGCATCTAGGCATCCCCGTGGGTTTTGGATGATTGATGACGAAAAATTAAGAGACTAATGAGCTGAGATGATCATAAGAACATGACATTTCCAAGGTGGACACCTAAACGCTCAAAAAGGAAAAAGTTGAAGAACGGCGTCGAAGACTCGAAGAGTAGAAATTAGGGTTTCACTTGAGTCTTTAGTAGGCTAGCCGTGTAAAATAAAGAGTGTGTGTGTCAAGTGCACTGAGATCATAGAAGAGAACTCAAAGCGTTAGAAGTATCAAATCCTTAGTGGCGAGAGGTAGAGAGGTAAAGTTGGGCAGGCTGGACTTGTCCGGGAAAGAGGCCGACTAGTCCGGATGTCCTACGGCTTAGTCCGTTTTGGGACGGACTAAGAGTTCTTGACTGAGATCGGACTTGTCCGTTCTGGGACGGACTAGTCCGTTTCTCTCTTGGTGAGAGTGTTTTTGGGGCTAAGTCCTGGTAGACCGGACTTATCCGCCTTAGTGGCCGGACTAGTCTGGGCTAGCCAGACTTGTTCGTTTTCACATGGACTAAGAGTTCCTGTGTGAGTTCGGGCTAATCCGTTCTAAGGCGTACTAATCCGTATGGGTGTGAGATGAGAGCTCCCACGGCTAAGTATTGGTGGACCGGACTTATCCGCCTTAGTGGCCGGACTAGTCCGGGTCCTCCAGACTTGTCCGTTCTCACCCGGACAAATAGTTCCTGTGTGAGATCGGACTAGTCCGGTGTGAGGCGGACTAGTCCGGACTTTCGTTAGGTGGCAATGGTTGGCTTCGGGACTTCTATAAAAGGAGATGCCCGACCTCATTTAAAAAAAACTAGAACCCTAGCGCCGCCACAACCATCCTTGAGTCCCCCTAAGCCTTCTCTCTTGCCTACTCACCCTCTAGAACCAATTCTTGAGTGGATTTGGGTGTGTGAGGAGAGGAGAAGGAAGAACTTCGTGTTTTAGCTCTCGGAGTGATCTTGTGCACTTGGTGTGAGTCTTTGAGACCTGTGGCTTGTGAGATCCGTGGAGATTTGTGGACGTGATCAAGTGGGAGCCTCAGATTGTGAGCAGCCCCAACACTTTGTAAGTTCACCCTTGAGATAGTGAAGAACCGGATTGTCCTTAGTGGCGACTATGTGAGGAAAGGTTTGTTAAACCCGGTCCTTTGTGGACTCCTCAACGCGGACGTATATTCCTTAGTGGAATCAAACCTCGGGCAAAAATCTTCATGTGATTTTGCACTTACATTTCATTGATCATTAGAATTGCTTAGGGTTCGTTCGATCATTTCATTCTTATAATATTTCAAGTTACAATCTTGCAATCCACCTCACTAATTTGACGTATTTGTTATATTAGATTGCTAGATAGTTTATCTGCTTTTTGTTAAACTAAAATCTGAAGAAAAACCCATAAAATCAAGTTTAGGCTTTTCAACAGTCTGACCGGACTAGTCCGCCCCTAAGCCAGACTAGTCCGGCCCCTGTGTGTAAAGGCCTCAGTTTTTGACACATTCCAAAGTGTTCATCATCACACACACACACACACCTCATTTGAAGAAAGTTGATGAACACATTTGAAGAGCAAGTAACCATTATCAACATAATCATTAGAGAACAAACTCACACAATGCAAAAGTGGCATTTCCCACATGCATCATCTAGGGGCTGGACATATGAAAAATCCTACACTTTTGTAAGGGCCTCAGTTTTTGACACATATTTGAAGTGTTCATCACCATACACACACACCTCATTTGAGGAAAGTTGATGAACACAAATAAAGAGCAAGTAACCACCATCAACATGCTCATTAGAGAACAAACTCACATATTGCAAAAGTGGCATTTTCCACATGTGATATAGATGGGATGGGCATAGGAAAACTCCTACATATTGCTAGGGATGTCCATGCCAAGTTTCACCCAAATTCAAAACCTTTTTGAGGTCATTTTGGGTATAGCTAGAAAGAGGGCAGTTTGAAACCATATTCAAATTCAAACTGTTTTTATCCCATGAATTCAAAAGTGGGAGGCATATTCTTATTCAGCACATTTTTGTGAGCTCACACACCAATTTTCACTCCATTTGGAGTTTATATTGACATGAGCTAAGTGGGACAAATTCAAACTTTATTTGAATTCCAAACTGAACTTGTGCTGAAATTCATTCAAACCAAACCCAATTTGAATTCTAATCAATTCAAATGGTTCATGGGTGAATAATTTGAACCACCATGGGTATTTTGGGGTTCACTGTTTACAACAGTGATTAGGAGTAAATTTCAGAGGTTAAAACCCCAAGTGGGACCCACATGTCATAGAGAGAAGGGGGGAAGACTTGCACACAAAGTCACAGCCTCGGTGGGAAATTCCACCGAGCAGCTGTCGGTTGTGCCACCGAGCAGCCACCGGCGCCACCAGCTGCTTCCTCCTTCGCGCGCTGGCGTCCAGGGCGGCTTGCTCGCGCCTCCACGCGACCGGCACCGCCTCAGCCCGAGCGAAGACCCGCTGGCTTTATCCCCTCGCGCGCAACCCCGAGCAGCGGCATTGTTTCTCCCCGAAGCTCTCTGCTCGATCGGGAAAACCAGCAAACGCTCGCTCTTTCCTTCCCCGAGCTGCTAAACGGCAACCTGAGATCGCACTCCACCTCCCCAACGCCAAAAACCCTGAGCTCCGACCTCCCTTGCCCGAGAACGATCGCCACAGCGGCGACCGAACCTCAGCCGAAGGTCAGGCGCTCGTGGACAGCGTTCCACGGGAGCTTTCACGATCCAGCAAGGGCAGCAGCAGGAGCGCGCGACCACCGTGTTGCTCTTCTCCAAGTTTGGGAGCAAACCGTGAAGAATCCACGGCGAATTTCCAGCTTTTGCTCCGGCGACCTTAAACCGGGCTTCCGGTACGGATTCTTCAAATTCTCGCTCTGTGATCTTTCTTTAGTTATCAAATCTTGCACATAGGCGCTGGACTAGCCGGCGATCAAGTTCCTTTCTGCATCCGTGGTATGAAACCAACTAGGGGTGACGAATTTCGAGCTCGATCAAGGGCGCTTATGGCGGGCACGCTCGGTCACACGGTGCCGACCGACTTGCCGCCATCTTTGAACCCTTTTTACTCCTTGTCAAGCTTCCTAGAGGTATACGGATGCTGTAGAACCTATTGTTCGAGGCTATGGCGGGTTAGAACCCACGGCCGACGGCGCCGAACCTCAACCGAGGCCGCCGCACGTCACCCAGCTATTTCCGGTCACCGCCAGCTCGAGCTGACCCCATAGACGTGTTCCTCGACGTCGACAACCCCCTGGCGGAGAGTTTCAGACCGTACGATGGCCGGCAGCGACAGTCCGGCGAGCTCCGAGTCTGCTCCGGCGAGGGGAGACGGCGCGGGCGCGAGAGCGCGTCGCGAGGAAGACGAAGCCGGCTGGCCCACGCGTCAGCGGCTCAAAATTTTAAATCGGGATCGGGTGTGCTGGCGCGCAAAGAGCCTGTGGGCCTCAGTGTGCGGTCACCTCCGCGCCTAACACGTGTCCCCGTGGGCCCCGGCAGATTTAAACTTTTTCCCCGATTTTCAGATTTCCTTCAAACTTCAAATCCTCATAACTTTGGCTCGAAATCTCCAAATCAAGTGAACCAAATTTTGTTGGATTCAGATCTCTGAGTACTTTCCAGAAAATCAAGTTTCACTTCATGAAAATCCTTATTTCTCCAGAATTAATTCCTCAAATTTTAAAATGTTTGGAATTTTAACTGGAGAACTCTTTGGAGGCAAATCCTGAAATTTTGCTGGAATGTTAAAAAAAAATATCCCTGAACTACCATAAAAATTTCAGATCCATTTGAGCTCATTTGATCCACCTAATGGTGTGATTAGTGGAACTGTTCCAGAGAAAATAGAAAATGTTCAGAAACATTTTCAGAATTTTCTCTGAAATTGTTTAGCTCATATCTTTAGTTAGGAACCTTCAAATTAAGTGAGACCAACTCCATTAGAACCATCTGAAAATCTAGTTTTCAGAAAGTCATAGTTTGTTTCATGAAAATCCTTAGAACATCCTACAAGCCTTCAATTAAGGTCAAGTACATAATTAATTGTGGAGGGCTCAAATGAGCTTTGCTGCAACTAAACCTTGACCAAGTCTGTATTTAGGTTGTAACCAAGCCACAATAAAAGTTTCACAGTCACTGGGTCTGTCTATTAAGAGTTATAGATTTCACAAGTTTAAAAGTCAATTCAAATGCATTAATTTAATACATGTACTTCTTACATCATGTAGTCGCTAAGGTCGAGGAGGAACCCGAAGTCCTAGACTTCGTTACTCCGGAGGAACAGCTAGCCTACGACCAAGAGCAGCAAGGCAAGCTCCGGTTTGCATTAACCTTTTTACAAATGTTTATTGTTTTGAGCACTTATTTGAGTATTATGATTCCTTGCATTAGAGTCTTGTATGAAAACCCAATTGCATAGCCAAGAAACACCATGGGTTGGGTTTAGGATTGCAAACCCCGTTAGTTACTGCAATGCTAAGATAGAGTAGGATTCGGTACAAGTCGAGTAGTTGGAACTACTCGCGAGCATAGGCTAGAGGCACTCGACTCCGTTAGAGATAGCACGTGATACACATGGCAAGAAAGATGAGACCGAGCGGAGAGTAAGGGAAACAGGACTTTGGGGCCTGTGTGCTGAGCTCCGCTTGTGTCGATTGAGGACCGAGCCGTGTGCGGGCCTGTTGAACAAGCTAGAACAGTACCGAAGACCTACCGGCTATATGGGAACCGGGAAACTGATGTAACTCGGGTAGCTGGGTATTGAGGCATTGCCCGTCGTTCAAAGGGTAGGTCGAGAGCTTGAGGTGTAAATCGGCTGGCAGCACTGAGATGCGCGTGCAGAGACCTCTTGCTCGGGACGATGGGACCGGTTCAATATTTGGCTGACGGGTGAAAGGTGGTTGCTTACGGCGTCCGTGATGGTTGCTGTAGGCAACATCGAGTACGGGCGTACGTGACGGGTTATTCGGGTAACCCTGCAGGTGTAAATCGATTATAATCGTCGTCCCTCGCGGTTAGTGAGTACCACTTGTTCACTGTACCGTGACGTAGAAAGAACATGCTAGTTACATGTTAAAATGTTGCTGATTGAAAGATGGACTTTGATTGTTAATGATTTGTTATAGTTTAGAGCGAACTAAAGTTCCTTTCAACTTTGGGCAAAGTACATGAGAGAAATGCGTTTCTTGTTTGATTGCGGCTCTCTCATGTGCCTTAGCGTAAGGTTCTCCACAACCTGCTGCTAAAACTTGAAAGTAAGGTTCCAATAATTAGGTGAGTCCTTTGCAAATGGTTTTACCTCATGTACCCATCACCCCTCATGTAGAAGTTCCATGTTTAGGAGAGACGGGTCAGTCTTGCTGAGCCTTCGTGCTCACTGCTTGTGTTTGAAGCTTTTGCAGGGTTCTATGAGGAAGGGGCTCCCGAAGATGAGACGGAACCCCAGGAGGGGAACCCCGTCGAGTGGGAGCCGTGCACGCCGCAGAGTTAGTGTGTGTGTGTGCTAGCAAGGACACGTTCAAGGGCTGAACGTGTACTTGATGCGTAGTCTACGCCCATGAGTGTAGACAGGACTTATTTTGATGTACAAATGTTCATAAACTCCGTTATGTAATAAAATTTCGCTTCCGCTTTGTACCTTTGATGTGTGTTATCCGGTGTTGTGCAACGTAGCACGCCTCAGCGTGATCCTGGCTCGACAAGACCGTGGGGTCGTGTCAGCGTTGGTATCAGAGCTCGCTTGAGGTTTAACGCACTACAAAGGTCATCTTTTTCAAAAATCCAGTGAGGAATGAGTTAGTAGCCCATATAAGGATGTTATTAGCATATAGAAAGTGGCATACTAAACTATTTGATTATGTCGGAAAATCGTGCATCTCGGGACGTTCATGTCTTGGGGGGTGCACGTAAGCGCTGTCCACCAGTGCGCACAAGCTGAAGGGTGGAGCCCCACGGGTGGCAGGTAACCCGACCCGCTTTGATATCCTCTACGACTCTTCATGTCGTTTGGGGGTATTCGAGCAACGTCTGTCCCTGGCGTGCGTGGTGCAACTTGGGAGACCCCGTCACGTGGTCTGAAACGTGAACACGTAGCTCAAGGCGTGTTTGTCTTGAGAACATCCGGGCGAGTGATGACGACCGGGTGGACAAACTGTATGGATACCGGGCTCGGTGTGCAGCCGAGTCTGACGATTGTTTGAGTTTCTGCAGGTAGTCTAACCACGAAACGGTAGACGTGTAGTGTTCGTGTGCGAGTGACGTTTAGTGCCACTGAATTAACGAAGCCGGCTAAGTCCGGTATAGGTTTTTCTTTGTGAGGACGTAGTACCGACATGATCTGGTGACGCATCGACGTCACACCCCACTAAATGAACAACTTCATTGTAAAACTTGAAAGTTTTAATCTGGAACATTAAAACTTTGCTGTAACTCCTTTCCTTAATCAGGATATTCAAAGTTAACAAGTTTTCAACTTATAGGTTGTTAAGGACAGAGCACTCTGTTTTCAGCTGAATCAAAGCTGAAGTTAATCAGAGGTTAGAGGTTGAGTTCTTTCGAGGTTGGGGTTATATGATACATTTCTGGAAACCTTTGGAAGAGCTTTACAACTTTTCTGTTGAAGTCCAGAGGTGTTTCATCCCTTAGCCAATCGAAAAATGCAGTAGAGTTGAAACTGTCCAGAAAACAGGACAGAGTAAAGACTCTCTGTAAATTGAGCATAACTTCCTGCTTAAAAATCCAAAAATAGAAAATGAGGTAGTTCTGGAAAGCTTATGAGATGGATTACAACTTTGTATTTTGTCAGATTTAGAGCAGAATTAACTGGAATTCTTGGATCAAATCAGTACCTAAAGCATGGAGGTGCTGTCTAATTTTCTCCAGGAATTCTGTTAACTTTGACATCTCATAACTTTTGAACCAGGACAGATCTTAGGTCAAGCAAATACTTTATGGAAATATATTGATGTTAGCTTTAACTTTTATGTTGAGCTCCAGAATTGGTTTTGTCTTTAACATGGCCTAAATCAGGTTGAAATGGAAACTGGTCAGGGCTGTCATATTGGACAGCAGATCAGTAGTCAAATTTGTTTAAATTTGAACTATGTTTCCAAGTTTTATGGGTTCAATGACATGTTTTATATTATAACTCAATGGTTTACTGTTTAAATAAATATTTGACATTTCTCAAATATATTTTCACAGATGACAGCAGATAAGCAGTTGGAGAACGGATGGGTGGTGTGCCACTGTTCTCACCGCAGCGGCTATCCGGAAACATTGAGGTAGATGCTTCAATATTTCGGATACAACCACATGCCGCAGTACTTCACCAAGGAAGAAGGTGAAGAGGGGAACAAGATGTGAACAATCCATGTCGAAGTCCCTGCAGGACCTACGCCACCCGGTTGGGTGCCGTTCACCGTCACGGTGAGAGGTAGACAGCTGGAAGGGATGTGGCAAGTGGCAGCCCGTGACACCATGTCATGTTTCTGCCAACTACACGTGCAGGCTATGGAGGGCACTCTATACGCGCTCGTTCCGGTGGAGGGACGGGCTCAGCATGTGTGGGAAGAGAGGTACCTGGAGGCAACGGACCCGAGTTGCCCAGGGTAGAGCCCCGCGGAGGCAAACCTTAGCCTCCAGATAAGGGCGGGAAACGCCGTGATGGACAGCCAAGCTGTTCATACGGAGCATCTCGCTACAAAGCTCAAGAAGAGCACGAACCGTGGAGACCATTTCGAGAGTGCTCACAGCGCACTCCGCAATGTGCTCCTTCCGACAATAAAGCGACTGAATGAACAACATAATCAGTTGCATCGTCTGAAGAAGGCGAAGAGGAAAAGCCGTGTCGACATCGCGGCGTTGCAAGAACTGGTACAGAATCTGACCCAGCAGAACGAGGACCTTACTCAAGAGCAAGACAACACTATTGAGGAAGGGCAAGGCTGGGAAGAAGACTACAACCAGGCCATGGACGAGGTGCATGCTTTGCAGGACCTCGTGCCTCCAGTATTGGGCATACCAGTAGTCTTGGGCCTTCTAGCAATGGGAGAACCCGAGATGGGCGAAGAGGTGGTAGATCCAGAGCCACCAGCAGAGGTACCGGAGGAGGACGACCTGCAGGAGGTCAAGTTCTACTCCGAGTAGGGGGTTACAGTTGCCAAGTAGGGCAGCTAGGGTAGTGTAACCCAACTTTTGTAATCGGTGACATGTCGTGTAGGCAGTAGCGCATGTATAGGTAGTGACGACATGAGCATGACTTCTGTAACACCCCAAATTTTGATTCAAAACTCTAAACCATGTTCAGAGGGGAATTTAAAAATTTTTGGACGTGTTGCATGTTTTGCAAAAATTCAAATTCAAACTGGAATTCAAATTATACCCAAAACAGAAAAGAAATGGAAAAAGAAAAAGGAAAACGGGAAAAAACTGGCCAGTGGGCCGAAACCGCCAGCCGGCCCAGCAACTCCCGCGCCAGCCCGCCCCCGCGCGCGCTGCGCTGCCTCTCACCGACGGGTGGGACCCACATGTCATCCCTAACACCGCGACCCCGGACTCTCTCCCGCGCGCGCGATCGCAACCGATCGGGAAACCGCGTCCCGTCGCCCGAATTCTGGACCCAGAGGACTCCAACTCGATCACAACAGACCCACCGCCCTCCCCCGGCTATAAAAACCCCCGATCCGATCAGTTTTTCCCACGCGATCGCCGATTTTCACTCCGGTGAGCACCGAGACTTCGCCGGCGAATTCTGGCCGATCTAAGCTCGGAAACTCTGATCTAACTCGCTGGTCTTGATCCACCGCCTCCGGGGAACTTTGCAGGTGCAGAAAACCCGAAGACTTACGGTGTAAACTCAGCGGCGACGAGCTTCGCCGTGGTTTTGCCTCGGACCTCGCCGCCGAGCACTTTCCAGGACCCCCGAGCTCGAGAAAACCCCCGAGGTGAGATCCCTGACCTCCCCTCTACCGATCTATGCCATAAGATCACAGTTTTAGGCAGAATTCTCAAGGATCCGAAACTTTCCGGCGAGATCGCCGCTTCCCGCCGCCGTGCGCCGCCGGCAGCGCCGCCCGCGCTCGATCAGAGCGACGTGGCCGCTTGTGCGCCGTTTATTTTAAATCGCACGGTAGGGTTTAAAACCCCGCGTACCGGTTCGATCTTATAATCTCAGCCGTCGGTTTAAAATCGGACGGTCCACGTCGACCCTGCATTATAAAGACTGGAGTTCTTACGTGCTACCCCCTGGGGTTCTCTGGAATTGAGAGCTAGCCCCGGAAACTTCAGATCTAGCCCCTGGAACTTCAGAAAATCATGTAAATTCATTTAAAAATCAGTTTTAACCCCTGTACTTAATAGAAATTAGGAAAAACACCTCTGATAAGTGTAGCTAGACCCCTGGAAATTATGAAAATAATATTATAGACCCTGTAATGGGGTGAATTCATTGTTTTAGCCCTGTTTAGTATTTAATTTAGAAAATTGAATATGTAACTAGGGTTTAAAAATTAAAAAGGGGGACAAACATAATTGTCAAAATTAATTAAAAACTTTCTCAGTACTTAGAAAACTTTGGAGTGAGATAAAAATATACTTTTGGGCTGAAATAAATCTGTTTCATTTGTTAATCACATTATTTAGTATAGGGACACATTTTTAAGTAAAAAATAGCTCTAGAAAAATAGGGAAAATAATTATGAAATAGTCTACATCAGAAGCCAAGGTCAAAATATGTTATTAAATTATTTAGGGCCAAAACCTATACTGTTTAGATGATGTGTGTTACTAGTTTCATAATAAAATACACAATTATGCATAGGAATATAAATCTGAAAATATAGCAACTAGTAAATGATAAATGGAGTTTCTAAAATACAAAGAATTCAGTTTAGGGTTGATAGAAATTGTGAAGGCACATTGTATGCAAGTATAAATGTGGACACCAAAAGTAGGAATAATATATATGCATGGTTAAAAGTGCATGCAAGCCACAACTCAACACACATAAAGTAACCACAACACATATCATGGTGAATGAATTTCATAAATATGAATGTGTGGTTTGTATGAAGTAGAAGTGTGAACTATGTCTTATGATTGTTGTTTTTCTTTTGCTATGTGTGATGGTATGAAGTAGAACCTGTTCAAGAACAAGTTATTCATTTCCAAGATCAGGACTACCAATTTCAAGAGCAACAAGAAGGAGGCAAGTGTCCTTGACCACTTTGATCCTATGCTAGGATGTGTAGATAGAATTATTTGCATTGTCAAGTTAAATATGAAACCCATGCTAGGAAGTTTCCCTAGAATTGCATTACCTTGTTTCCTTGAAGCTTGGGTTGGGATTTATTGTGTCATGTCATTTATTTACATGCATATGCTTAGCCATGCTTAGAATGGGATATTTGGGATATGAAAGCATCAGTTTATTATACCATACTCTTGAATGAGCTATTGTGAGTTATGTAGAGGTAGGGATCAAGGCAAGTTGGATGTTTTGGTTGTGTGCTGGGTGCACGAGACTTGGGTTTGTGTTTAGTACTTGCCTGGATCCTAAGGGCCGGTTCATGGAGCATGTAACCCGGCTTTACAGTGCCAACCACATGCTGAGATGGGGCAGCTTGGCCAATTAATTAGGTGTATCCCCGGCGTAGTATGGGTGTGTTGGATGGTGCGGGGAGTAGGTGTCAGCTGGACTACCATATGAACCGCAAGGCTCAAGAGGGGGCCACTGCAGCGGGGTTGGAGCCTCTTGTATGCTGTTAGGGGTGAAACCTCAGTGGGCCCACGCTCGTCGGGAATCCCTTTGTAAAGGCTTCGTAGTGATCTCTTGGCCACACACCTGGGAAGTGTGAATGTGGATCGTAGCCACTGGCATAATGGAGGTTCTTTTAGTCCACCCGGCAACGGGGGATGAAATCACTACTTGTGGGTACAGTGGTACAAACTCTGCAGAGTCAAAACTGTCTTGACAGCCGTGCTCACGGTTAAGAGCGGCCTGGACTTATTCATGATTAGAGGAATGATGGTTTTGGATGTTAAGCGGGGAGCTTAACATTGGAAATGATGTTATGGTTATTTGGTTATGATGATGGGATGGGAGATTGGGACCATTTCACCTGTGTAGTAATGTAGGTGCTTAATAAGCTAAGGTGATAGGTATTAATTGCGTAGTGCTTTAACCATGAGTTCAACCTATCCTTGTTCTAGCCATGCATGATATAATTTTCCCACACTTGCTGAGTACCATTGGTACTCAACCTTGCATATTTGTTGGTTTATATTGCTGCTCAGGTCAAGATAATGAGGTGGTGTATAGTGACCAAGATTTTGGAACCGAGGAAGGCTTTTAGGTTCATGAAGACCCCGGGCAACACCTGTGATGGAGCCCTAAAGAATAATATTCCGCTGCTAGTTTATTTACTTGTGATGAAGCATTAGTGTCCATTGAGACATTTGCGATGTAAGACTTATTTATATTCGACACCTGGCTTGTAATAAATGATGCTTCACTATTTGTCATCACATGTATGAGAAAATGATCCTGGCATACATGTGATATTCACTTGGTTGTTCTTCGGAAAAACCGGGTGTGACAGAGGTGGTATCAGAGCCAAGGTTGCCCGTAGGAACGTGGACCTAGGTAGAAATGGACGTATTTAAGGGCCCTATTTTCTTAAAAACTATTTTCAAGGTGTGGGTGGAAAAGTGTTATTAAAGGAGTCATTTTCTTCATCTTACCCCAACTTTCATTCAAAATAGGATTTTTGTTTGAGATTTTATCTAATCTAACTTTAAATTCTTTTGTTTTAGATGGTTCGCATGATTCGCACCGCTCGTAAGTCCACAGGAGGGAGAGTTCCCGTAGTTGCCCTTGCCGAAAGAGAGGAGAGTCGTCCAGTGACGTATCTTTCCTACGGATTGGCAGTAGGAGACTTGTTGCACCGTCTTCGACGTATGCTCGAAGCCGCCGGCAATACGGGCAAGCTAATCATCCATTATAACTCCACCAGGACCATCCGTGAGAAGAGGGAAGAATGGAGTTCGGAGATGAGGATTATACACGAGAATCAACTGCTCAAGATTCACCACTCTCCAGCTTGTCGAGCAACACAAGTTGACGCGGAGAAAGATGTCACCTGGGAGGCCATCACCTGCCAGAGTCACATCTATCGTCGCCACTTGGACAAAACTGAGTACATGTATGTCCTCCAACGTGAGAGTGGTACCACGGAATACAAGTACCCACCGGTGCAGCAAGGGACTTCCCATGAGCACATGGACTTGTGCTTGGAGGATGCTGCTATGCTCAGCACTCGACTGCAGGAGTGTCAACAAGAGCTTCAGGATGTCCGAGACACCCTGAAGGAAACGGAGGCGTTGCCGCGAGCTTGCTTAAAGGCGAGAGAAAGAGGAGATGGGAATGAACTGTGTGTCACCGTGAGTGATCCATGGACTCCTGACTCCCTGGATCGCCGAGCAATCAGGCGTCGTCGCACTTCTCCACCAGCAGCCTCTCCACCCAAAGCCGAGTCAGAAGGTAGCCGAAATGAGGAGGAAGATCCCGAGGAACCAGCTCAAGAGGACGAGTAGTGTAGAGTCTTTCCCCTAGCTAGCAATAGGTTGAGTAGTCGAGTCGTTACGTAGTTAATGGTGTGATAATGCTTGGTGTGTGACGTGAGTTGTGGAAGCCATGAGCAATTGTCCACAGCCTCGTCTTCAGATTGTTTTGCTTTGGTGTGTGAATCCACAGGAAATAATAGTACATTTATTTGGTGTGAGATATAAACCCTCGTAAAATTTTAGCAAAGCCTCAACACCTCAAAGCACCAACAAATGAAAGTAGTAAGATGATACTAAATGGTATCAAATTAACATTTGTTGATTCTGCCAGATGGCCGGAAGAGGAAAAGGACGTGCTGCCAACCCCGCCAACAACAATGATGAGACATGCAACCCTCATCTTTCTGGAGGCCAGGACCGGGGTGGTCGCCGTGAATAAGTTGATCCTCTCCACCAAATGCTGGAGAATCAAAATCAGCTTATCCAAAACTTGACTCAAGTGGTGGCCAACTTGCATCAAGTTCCACCTGCACAAGCTGCACCACGCCAACCAAGGTTGAGTGAGTTTCTAGGAACTCAACCTCCAAAGTTTGCAAGTGCTGCTGAACCTCTGGAGGCAGATGATTGGCTGAAGACCATTGAAAGTAAGATGAGGATAATACAATGCCAAGGGTATGAGAGGGTGCTGTTTGCCTCTCATCAATTGCATGGACCTGCTGCTGATTGGTGGACCGCCTACGTGGCCGCCCATCATGACCCTGAGAACATCACTTGGGAAGAGTTCAAGCGTAGCTTCCGCAACCATTACATCCCAAGAGGTGAACTCAAAAACAAGAGGAAAGAGTTTTTGGGACTGCAGCAGGGAAACATGACGGTGAGGGAATACCTCACTAAATTTACTCAACTATCCCGTTATGCTCCACGAGACATAGAGACCGATGAGCAGAAACAAGATTGTTTCGTGGAAGGGCTTACCGCAGAAATGCAGTGTGCAATGTCCTCAAATGAGTATGAAAGCTTTCAAAAGATGGTGGACAGAGCATTTGTGGTGGAAAGGAAGCTAAAGGCCCTGGAAAATGAGAATAAGAGGAAGGATGGGTGGTCACATCAAGCCTCAGGGAGCAACACCCTCCCACGTATGATGCAGCAACCTACGGGGTAGACGAGCCGTGCTGCGGTGCCCTATTCAGCACCAAGAGGGTACAACCCAAACTACAGGCCTCCCGCAGCACCTGCACAGCCGCCACGTCAGTTTGTGCAGCAGCCTCGCCCCGCATATCCACCTCGACCAGCAGTGCAAGGACCCCCAAACCAACCCCAAGACAACAAGGGCCAAGCATCTAAGATTGGGGTGCAATGTTTCAGCTGTGGTGAAGTGGGGAACTACGCCCATAAATGCCCAAAGAAGAAGCCTGCGCCGCCACAACAGCCGAATGTAGTGAGAGGACGGGTGAACCACGTCACTATGGAGGAAGCACAAGAGGCACCCGACGTGGTAGTTGGTAAGTTTCCTGCCAATTTACACCTTGCAACTCTGCTGTTTGATTCTGGTGCTACCCACTCGTTCATTGCTCAAGGGTTTGTTAAGAAGCATGACCTAGCAACCACACGAATGAACCATATGCTAGCCGTAAACTCTCCAGGTGGAGAAATAAGGACAAGACAAGTGTGTCCCAAAGTGAGCCTAGACATTAATGGGGTAGTATTTACTGCTAACCTCATAGTGATAGATTCACAAGGGATAGATATTATTTTGGGTATGGATTGGTTGACCAAACATAAAGGAATCATCCATTGTTCGACCAGAACGGTGGAACTAACTCACCCCAATGGCACAAGAGTAAAGTTCATAACGATACACGAGCCTAGGAGGGACATTAAATTAAATCAAGTGGAGGTGAAAGTTGAGGAAATCAGGACTATCAGGGAATATCCAGATGTTTTTCCGGAGGAATTGCCAGGTATGCCTCCCGACCGTGACGTGGAGTTCACAATTGAGCTAGTACCGGGGACAGCCCCGATATACAAGAGACCTTATCGAATGGACTCCAAGCAGCTAGAAGAGCTCAAGGATCACTTGAGAGAATTGACGGAGAAGGGATATATTCGCCCTAGTTCCTCACCATGGGGAGCTCCGGTGATATTTGTGCCCAAGAAAGACGGAACCCAAAGGTTATGCGTGGATTACCGTGCCTTGAATGAGGTGACCATTAAGAACAAGTACCCGTTACCCCGCATTGAAGACTTGTTTGATCAGTTGAGGGGAGCTTGTGTGTTCTCGAAAATTGATCTCAGGTCGGGGTACCACCAACTCAAGATAAGGCAATCAGATATTCCCAAGACAGCTTTCGTATCTCGGTACGGACTGTATGAATACACTGTCATGCCTTTCGGGCTAACCAATGCCCCGGCATATTTCATGTACCTCATGAACAAGGTATTCATGGAATATCTGGACAAATTTGTGGTGGTTTTCATAGATGATATTCTCGTCTTCTCCAAAGATGAAGAAGAACATGAGAAACATCTAAGGTTGGTGTTACAGAGGCTGAGAGAACACCAACTATATGCCAAGTTGAGCAAGTGTGAGTTTTGGCTGAAGAGAGTTCCCTTTTTAGGACATATAATCTCGGAGGGAGGAATCTCCGTAGATCCCGCCAAAATCGAGGATATCCAGAAGTGGAAAACCCCTGAAAATGTCGGGGAAGTTCGAAGCTTTTTGGGATTGGCTGGATACTATCGACGGTTTATTGAGGGATTCTCCAAGATCTCGAGACCTCTCACTAAACTGTTGGAAAAGGGAATCACATTCACCTGGACGCCACAGTGCGAGACGAGCTTTCAGGAGCTAAAGAAGAGATTGACAACAGCCCCAGTGCTGGTTATGCCAGATATGCAGAAGAATTTCACAGTGTACTGCGATGCCTCTGGAAATGGGTTGGGATGTGTTCTCATGCAAGAAGGACATGTCGTGGCTTATGCATCCCGGCAGCTTCGGAAGCACGAGAAGAACTATCCTACACATGACCTAGAACTAGCTGCAGTGGTACACGCGTTGAAAATTTGGCGGCACTATTTGATGGGGAAGAGGACAGAGATATATACGGATCATAAGAGTTTGAAGTACATATTCACACAGCCAGATCTCAACCTCAGACAAAGGAGATGGTTAGAGCTAATCAATGACTTTGATATAGGCATCAACTATCATCCCGGAAAAGCAAATGTCGTGGCCGATGCTTTGAGTCGGAAAGTGCAGGTCAATAAGTTGAGTTTGAAGGACATGCCTGCAGAATTGAGGGACGAGGTTATAAGACTCAATCTATGTCTAGTAAATAGTGGTGAAGCCATCGCCATGGAAGTGGACTCCACACTTGAGCAAGACATACGCGAGGGCCAAAAGAATGATGAGAAGATACAAGAGATCAGACAGCTTATCAAGGAAAATAAAGCTTCTGGTTTTAGAGAGGATGAACAGGGAACGGTGTGGCACGGGAAAAGGATCTGTGTGCCAGAAGTAAAGGAGATCCGTGAATTAATTTTGAAGGAGGCTCACGATTCTGACTATTCCATTCATCCTGGGAGTACGAAGATGTACCAGGACCTCAAAGGCAGGTATTGGTGGTATGGCATGAAGCGAGATGTCGCGGAACATGTTGCCCTATGTGACACATGTCAGTTGGTGAAAGCTGAACATCAACGACCCGCGGGATTATTGCAACCACTCAAAGTGCCTGAATAGAAGTGGGAAGAAATCAGCATGGATTTTGTCGTGGGATTGCCTAGGACCCAATCCGGGTATGATTCAATATGGGTCATTATTGATCGGCTAACCAAGGTAGCTCATTTCATCCCTGTGAAAGAAAGCTACAGCGGATCCAAATTGGCAGAATTGTACATGTCAAGGATTGTGTGTTACCATGGAGTGCCAAAGAAGATAGTGTCGGACCGAGGGACACAGTTCACCTCGAGGTTTTGGCAAAAGTTGCATGAAACCATGGGAACCCATCTGAATTTCAGCTCTGCCTATCATCCCCAAACTGACGGGCAGACGGAGAGAACCAATCAGATCCTTGAAGATATGTTAAGGGCATGTGCACTCAAAAACAATAGGAGTTGGGACAAGAACCTACCGTATGCGGAGTTTTCCTATAACAACAGTTATCAAGCTAGTATGAAGATGTCACCGTTTGAAGCTTTGTATGGAAGGAAGTGCAGAACTCCTCTATTTTGGAACCAAACAGGAGAAAGCAAAGTGTTTGGTCCAGAAGTGCTACAAGAAGCCGAGGCGAAGGTGAGGGAGATTCGCAACAATTTGAGGATAGCACAAACACGCCAAAAGAGCTATGCCGATGTACGAAGAAGAGAACTCGTTTTCAACGTGGGAGACTATGTTTATCTCAAGGTGTCCCCTATTAGAAGACTTCGTCGGTTCAAGGTGAAAGGGAAGTTGTCACCTCGATACATCGGACCCTTTCCAGTTTTGGAAAGGAAAGGCGAAGTGGCGTACCAACTAGAGTTACCGGTTCATCTATCGGACGTGTACGATGTATTCCATGTGTCACAACTCAAGAAATGCCTGAGGACGCCTGAGGAGGTGTTACCCATGAATGAAGTGGATGTAGCTGAAGATTTGTCTTATGCCGAGCAACCATACAAGATTTTGGAGACGATGGAACGCCTCACCAGAAACAAGAGAATCCGGATGTGCAAGGTGCAGTGGAAGCATCACTCAGAAGAGGAAGCTACCTGGGAAAGGGAAGATGAGCTCAAGGCACAATTTCCGGAATTGTTTTCTTAGAAACACCAATCTCGAGGACGAGATTTCTTTTAAGGGGGGTAGAGCTGTGACACCCCAAATTTTGATTCAAAACTCTAAACCATGTTCAGAGGGGAATTTAAAAATTTTTGGACGTGTTGCATGTTTTGCAAAAATTCAAATTCAAACTGGAATTCAAATTATACCCCAAAACAGAAAAGAAATGGAAAAAGAAAAAGGAAAACGGGAAAAAACTGGCCAGTGGGCCGAAACCGCCAGCCGGCCCAGCAACTCCCGCGCCAGCCCGCCCCCGCGCGCGCCGCGCTGCCTCTTACCGACGGGTGGGACCCACATGTCATCCCTAACCCCGCGACCCCGGACTCTCTCCTGCGCGCGCGATCGCAACCGATCAGGAAACCGCGTCCCGTCGCCCGAATTCTGGACCCAGAGGACTCCAACTCGATCACAACAGACCCACCGCCCTCCCCCGGCTTTAAAAACCCCCGATCCGATCATTTTTTCCCACGCGATCGCCGATTTTCACTCCGGTGAGCACCGAGACTTCGCCGGCGAATTCTGGCTGATCTAAGCTCGGAAACTCTGATCTAACTCGCTGGTCTTGATCCACCGCCTCCGGGGAACTTTGCAGGTGCAGAAAACCCGAAGACTTACGGTGTAAACTCAGCGCCGACGAGCTTCGCCGTGGTTTTGCCTCGGACCTCGCCGCCGAGCACTTTCCAGGACCCCCGAGCTCGAGAAAACCCCCGAGGTGAGATCCCTGACCTCCCCTCTACCGATCTATGCCATAAGATCACAGTTTTAGGCAGAATTCTCGAGGATCCGAAACTTTCCGGCGAGATCGCCGCTTCCCGCCGCCGTGCGCCGCCGGCAGCGCCGCCCGCGCTCGATCAGAGCGACGTGGCCGCTTGTGCGCCGTTTATTTTAAATCGCACGGTAGGGTTTAAAACTCCGCGTACCGGTTCGATCTTATAATCTCAGCCGTCGGTTTAAAATCGGACGGTCCACGTCGACCCCGCATTATAAAGACTGGAGTTCTTATGTGCTACCCCCTGGGGTTCTCTGGAATTGAGAGCTAGCCCCGGAAACTTCAGATCTAGCCCCTGGAACTTCAGAAAATCATGTAAATTCATTTAAAAATCAGTTTTAACCCCTGGACTTAATAGAAATTAGGAAAAACACCTCTGATAAGTGTAGCTAGACCCCTGGAAATTATGAAAATAATATTATAGACCCTGTAATGGGGTGAATTCATTGTTTTAGCCCTGTTTAGTATTTAATTTAGAAAATTGAATATGTAACTAGGGTTTAAAAATTAAAAAGGGGGACAAACATAATTGTTAAAATTAATTAAAAACTTTCTCAGTACTTAGAAAACTTTGGAGTGAGATAAAAATATACTTTTGGGCTGAAATAAATCTGTTTCATTTGTTAATCACATTATTTAGTATAGGGACACATTTTTAAGTAAAGAATAGCTCTAGAAAAATAGGGAAAATAATTATGAAATAGTCTACATCAGAAGCCAAGGTCAAAATATGTTATTAAATTATTTAGGGCCAAAACCTATACTGTTTAGATGATGTGTGTTACTAGTTTCATAATAAAATACACAATTATGCATAGGAATATAAATCTGAAAATATAGCAACTAGTAAATGATAAATGGAGTTTCTAAAATACAAAGAATTCAGTTTAGGGTTGATAGAAATTGTGAAGGCACATTGTATGCAAGTATAAATGTGGACACCAAAAGTAGGAATCATATATATGCATGGTTAAAAGTGCATGCAAGCCACAACTCAACACACATAAAGTAACCACAACACATATCATGGTGAATGAATTTCATAAATATGAATGTGTGGTTTGTATGAAGTAGAAGTGTGAACTATGTCTTATGATTGTTGTTTTTCTTTTGCTATGTGTGATGGTATGAAGTAGAACCTGTTCAAGAACAAGTTATTCATTTCTAAGATCAGGACTACCAATTTCAAGAGCAACAAGAAGGAGGCAAGTGTCCTTGACCACTTTGATCCTATGCTAGGATGTGTAGATAGAATTATTTGCATTGTCAAGTTAAATATGAAACCCATGCTAGGAAGTTTCCCTAGAATTGCATTACCTTGTTTCCTTGAAGCTTGGGTTGGGATTTATTGTGTCATGTCATTTATTTACATGCATATGCTTAGCCATGCTTAGAATGGGATATTTGGGATATGAAAGCATCAGTTTATTATACCATACTCTTGAATGAGCTATTGTGAGTTATGTAGAGGTAGGGATCAAGGCAAGTTGGATGTTTTGGTTGTGTGCTGGGTACACGAGACTTGGGTTTGTGTTTAGTACTTGCCTGGATCCTAAGGACCGGTTCATGGAGCATGTAACCCGGCTTTACAGTGCCAACCACATGCTGAGATGGGGCAGCTTGGCCAATTAATTAGGTGTATCCCCGGCGTAGTATGGGTGTGTTGGATGGTGCGGGGAGTAGGTGTCAGCTGGACTACCATATGAACCGCAAGGCTCAAGAGGGGGCCACTGCAGCGGGGTTGGAGCCTCTTGTATGCTGTTAGGGGTGAAACCTCAGTGGGCCCACGCTCGTCGGGAATCCCTTTGTAAAGGCTTCATAGTGATCTCTTGGCCACACACCTGGAAGTGTGAATGTGGATCGTAGCTACTGGCATAATGGAGGTTCTTTTAGTCCACCCGGCAACGGGGGATGAAATCACTACTTGTGGGTACAGTGGTACAAACTCTGCAGAGTCAAAACTGTCTTGACAGCCGTGCTCACGGTTAAGAGCGGACTAGACTTATTCATGATTAGAGGAATGATGGTTTTGGATGTTAAGCGGGGAGCTTAACATTGGAAATGATGTTATGGTTATTTGGTTATGATGATGGGATGGGAGATTGGGACCATTTCACCTGTGTAGTAATGTAGGTGCTTAATAAGCTAAGGTGATAGGTATTAATTGCGTAGTGCTTTAACCATGAGTTCAACCTATCCTTGTTCTAGCCATGCATGATATAATTTTCCCACACTTGCTGAGTACCATTGGTACTCAACCTTGCATATTTGTTGGTTTATATTGCTGCTCAGGTCAAGATAATGAGGTGGTGTATAGTGACCAAGATATTGGAACCGAGGAAGGCTTTTAGGTTCATGAAGACCCCGGGCAACGCCTGTGATGGAGCCCTAAAGAATAATATTCCGCTGCTAGTTTATTTACTTGTGATGAAGCATTAGTGTCCATTGAGACATTTGCGATGTAAGACTTATTTATATTCGACACCTGGCTTGTAATAAATGATGCTTCACTATTTGTCATCACATGTATGAGAAAATGATCCTGGCATACATGTGATATTCACTTGGTTGTTCTTCGGAAAAACCGGGTGTGACAACTTCTCAGAGACCCGAGAATAATGTATCTTGTATAAAGTTTATGCTTTATCAATATATGTGAATGTTGTGCAAATTATTCATGTGTCACTTCAATACCTACTGTTTCATATGGAAGTTTGAGTATGACATGTGCTAATCACTGCTGTTTTGAATTTCAGAATGACGCGTACTCGTGCCAACCCTGACGTTGGGGGTACTAGCCAAGGGGGAGAGACTTCCCAACAGCATCCCGAGGACTCCTCGGGACAGCAGCAGCAAGAGAAACTGCAAACACCGCCACCACCATTGCCAACGGTTACATTGGCCGACATTGTCGCGGCAATGGCGGGTTCCCATCAGCAGCACACGGAGTTGCTGCAAACTCTTATCGCTAATACGTCTCGCCCAGAGAGACGTCAAGATCGTAAGGAGCGTCAACAGAGCTCCTACTCCGACTTCCTGGCGACTCATCCCCCAGTATTCTCAAGGGCGGATGAACCTTTTGACGCGGACAACTGGCTCCGCGCAATAGAGATGAAGTTCGGGCTGCTCAAGATAAGCGAGCAGCGCAAGACTCAGTTCGCGGTCCAGAAGCTCCAAGGATCCGCGAGCGCGTGGTGGGCAAACTTCAGTGCTTCACAGCCCACCGACCGAGTTATGACCTGGACGGAGTTCCGGACGGCCTTTAGGGCCTATCACATACCGCCAGGTCTAATGAAGAGGAAGACACAGGAATTCTTACACCTGCAACAAGGGAGCCGGAACACGCTGGAATACTCCAGGGCGTTCAACGATCTCGCGCTCTACGCGTCGTATCATGCAGATACCGACGAGAAGCGGCGGGACCACTTTTACCAGGGGCTTAACCCGCTCCTGAAGGACAAATTGGCGATGTTCAATCGCGGCAGCCTCAACGACATCATTGGTGCTGCGATGTTCAAGAGGACTCCGGCAAGGAGTTGGCGGCGGCGGAGCGAAAGCGAAGTGCGCCACAAAGCAGCGGAGAAGGAGGCGGTCCTTCTCAGAAGTTTCGGATGGTGAATCGCCCACCATCAGGTCCACGCTGGCAGCCACCATAGAGGTCGATGCCTTTCCGCAGTCGGCCGTACTCTTCACCGGCATTCAGGCCGGCACTGCCAGCACCACTTCCACAACAACAACAGCAGCAGCGGACGATGCCGCGTGCGTATGCACCTCAGCAGCGCATGCCGGGCTTTCGTCCCTTGAGCACTACACCAGCAGTGGCCACATGTTACAAGTGTGGTCGTCCAGGACACTTCACGAGCAGTTGCCCGGAGAGGCAAGACGGCAGAGTGGCACCGCAGTTTCCGGGGAGGAATCAACCCCGGAACCCTACTAATGCGCGGCGGGCAAACCCTAGGCCCGGTACCGTCCACCAGCTTGTCATAGAGGACGTACCAGAGGGCGAGCCAATCCTTGCGGGTATGTTCCAACTCCACCAGCATCCCGCTATAGTACTATTTAATTCAGGCGCCACACATAATTTTATTAGCCAAGCTTTCATTGCTAAACATAGCTTGCAAATACTACCCACCGATAGTCCATATTTAATCTGTTCACCTGGTGGGAGGATTTCAGCAAGCGTAATGGTTTCCGAAGCACCATTATGCTTAGCGGGTAGAGTCTACCCTACGTCTCTCATAATCTTAGAGGGACAAAAGGTCGATGTCATCCTAGGGATGTCGTGGTCAACTCGCCATGGCGCTGTTTTAGACACCATCCTTCAAGTCGTGCACCTAAACTCAGAAGTGCACGGGTCTCACTCCTTATTTCTGGACAGTCCAGAAATAAAACTTCCAAGTGTCTATGAAGCCACAACCATCAGATTGGAAGATATTCCAGTGGTCCGAGAGTTCCCTGACGTATTCCCAGACAATATACCGGGAATGCCGCCCGATATAGAGGTGGAGTTCAAGATTGAACTTGCACCGGGAACCATGCCAATATCCTGAAGGCCGTACAAGATGGCGCCCAAGGAGTTGGCTGAACTGAAGACTCAGCTCACGGACCTTCTGGAGAAGGGTTTTATTAGGCCGAGCTCCTCGCCATGGGGCTGCTCGGCATTATTTGTGAAAAAGAAGGATGAGACGTTACGGCTTTGCATGGACTATCGTCCATTAAATGCCGTAACCATCAAGAACAAGTACCTGTTGCCACGGATCAACATGTGTTTGATCAGTTGGTCGAAGCAAAGATTTTTTCCAAGATGGACTTAAGATCCGGGTACCATCAGATTAAGATAAGGGCTGAGGACATTCCGAAGACGGCTTTCTCGACAAGGTACGGACTTTATGAGTACCTGGTCATGTCCTTCGGCCTCACCAATGCTCCAGCTCACTTCATGTACTTGATGAACTCGGTATTTATGCCGGAGCTGGACAAGTTTGTCGTGGTCTTCATCGATGACATTCTGGTATATTCCAAGTCGGAGGATGATCACAAGAAGCATCTGCGTATAGTCTTGCAACGGCTGCGGGATCACAAGCTATACGCGAAATTCAGCAAATGCGAATTTTGGATATCGCAAGTGCCTTTTCTCGGGCATATCATCTCAGCGGAGGGTATCGCTGTAGACCCGAGCAAGATCACTCAAGTGCTGAATTGGAAATCCCCAAGGACTGTTCACGAGGTACGGAGTTTCCTCGGACTCGCGGGATATTATCGGAGGTTCATTCCGAACTTCTCGAAGATTGCCAAGCCAATGACAGAGCTGCTGAAGAAGGCTACCAAATATGGTTGGAGTCCAGCATGTGAAGCAGCATTCAAGGCTTTAGTTAAGCACCTGACATCAGCACCGGTTTTGGCGCAGCCAGACACAACAAAACCGTTCGATGTGTACTACGATGCATCCGGCATTGGGCTAGGATGTGTGCTGATGCAAGACCGAAGAGTGGTCGCGTATGGGTCACGGCAGCTTAGAAACCATGAGCAAAATTATCCAACTCACGATTTGGAGCTCGCTGCCGTGGTACTTGCACTGAAGATGTGGAGGCACTACCTACTCGATAACCTCGTACATCTATATACCGACCACAAAAGCCTCAAGTACATATTCACTCAGAAGGAGCTGAACATGAGGCAGCGAAGATGGTTAGAACTGATAAAGGATTACGAAATAGAGATCCATTATCATCCGGCCAAGGCAAACGTAGTGGCAGATGCGCTGAGCCGCAAGTCACACGTCAACAATCTGACCATCACACCGTTGGAAGAGAGCGAACCACCACTACATGTGATCCCACATGGGGCTCTCTACAACTTAGCTTTGATCCCCACCATCTGTGAAGAGATAGCGGCAGCCCAGAAGAATGACAAGGGCATGTCGCATTTGCGGAGACATGTAGACAGTGGGGAGCTTAAATGTTTCCGGAAGGACGGAGACGGCGTTCTATGGTTCAAGGACCGGATCGTCGTACCCCGTAACCCGGAGCTATGGAAGAAAATTTTTGATGAGGCCCACTTATCAAGATTTTCCATTCACCCCGGCAGTAACAAGATGTATCAAGAACTCAGAAGCAAGTTTTGGTGGACACGGATGAAGCGGGAGATCGCAAAGTACGTGACCGAGTGCGATACATGTCGAAGGGTGAAGGCAGACCATATGCGGAAACCGGGACTGCTACAACCACTGGGCGTTCCTGCCTGGAAGTGGGAGGACATGAGCATGGATTTCATCGTCGGTTTACCCACCACCTTGCAGAAACATGATTCTGTGTGGGTGATCGTCGATAGGCTCACCAAAGTTGCCCATTTCATCCCGGTCAACACCAACTACAACGCCAAGAAGTACGCTGAACTGTACATCTCACGGATCCTATGCTTGTACGGCGTACCCCGTACTATCATATCGGATCGGGGCACTTTATTTGTGTCCCGTTTTTGGGAGCAGCTGCACGCTGCCTTGGGGACGAAGCTGATCCGTAGTTCAGCGTACCGCCCGCAGACGGATGGACAAACCGAGCGGGTAAATCAGATCCTAGAAGACATGCTACGAGCTTGCGCTATCAACCACAGCAAGAATTGGGATGATCACTTGCCGTTAGCCGAGTTCTCGTACAACAATGGGTATCAAGCCAGCATACAGATGGCGCCCTACGAGGCGCTATTCGGAAGGAAATGCTGCACACCATTGAACTAGTGTGAGTCTGGCGAAAGGGTTACCTTCGGGATTGACCTTGTCAACAACACGGAAGAAAATGTTCGACTGATTCGAGCGAACCTAAAAGCCACTCAATCCCATCAGAAACAGTATGCGGACCAGAGAAGACGCCCATTACAATTTGAAGTCGGGGATCACGTATACCTACGTGTGTCTCCAATAAAGGGCGTAAATAGATTCGGGGTTAGAGGAAAGTTGGCACCCCGGTTCATCGGACCATTCCAGATTACCGAAAGATGTGGATCAGTAGCATACCGGATGAAATTACCAGAAGCACTTTCCGGTGTGCACGACGTCTTTCATATTTCCCAGCTGAGGAAGTGTCTTAAGCTATCAACTACCGTTCAGCTGGAAGACATTGAAGAATTGCAACCGGATCTCACCTATCGGGAGGAACCGGTTCAAATCATTGATGAAAAGGCCCGAACCACATGCAACCGCACGTTGTGGTTCTACAAGGGTCTATGGATTAATCACTCCGTGGACAAAGCGACATGGGAGAGCGAAGGATTTCTTCGCGCTAACTACCCTGACTTTTTCACGTCGCATATCCGGTAATTTTCCACCGTCCTCTCTCTCATTTTCACCTTATAATCTCGGGACGAGATTCTTTTAAGGGGGGAGGAATGTAAGGGCCTCAGTTTTTGACACATATTTGAAGTGTTCATCACCATACACACACACCTCATTTGAGGAAAGTTGATGAACACAAATAAAGAGCAAGTAACCACCATCAACATGCTCATTAGAGAACAAACTCACATATTGCAAAAGTGGCATTTTCCACATGTGATATAGATGGGCTGGGCATAGGAAAACTCCTACATATTGCTAGGGATGTCCATGCCAAGTTTCACCCAAATTCAAAACCTTTTTGAGGTCATTTTGGGTATAGCTAGAAAGAGGGCAGTTTGAAACCATATTCAAATTCAAACTGTTTTTATCCCATGAATTCAAAAGTGGGAGGCATATTCTTATTTAGCATATTTTTGTGAGCTCACACACCAATTTTCACTCCATTTGGAGTTGATCTTGACATGAGCTAAGTGGGACAAATTCAAACTTTATTTGAATTCCAAACTGAACTTGTGCTGAAATTCATTCAAACCAAACCCAATTTGAATTCTAATCAATTCAAATGGTTCATGGGTGAATAATTTGAACCACCATGGGTATTTTGGGGTTCACTGTTTACAACAGTGATTAGGAGTAAATTTCAGAGGTTAAAACCCCAAGTGGGACCCACATGTCATAGAGAGAAGGGGGGAAGACTTGCACACAAAGTCACAGCCTCGGTGGAAAATTCCACCGAGCAGCTGTCGGTTGTGCCACCGAGCAGCCACCGGCGCCACCAGCTGCTTCCTCCTTCGCGCGCTGGCGTCCAGGGCGGCTTGCTCGCGCCTCCACGCGACCGGCACCGCCTCAGCCCAAGCGAAGACCCGCTGGCTTTATCCCCTCGCGTGCAATCCCGAGCAGCGGCATTGTTTCTCACCGAAGCTCTCTGCTCGATCGGGAAAACCAGCAAACGCTCGCTCTTTCCTTCCCCGAGCTGCTAAACGGCAACCTGAGATCGCACTCCACCTCCCCAACGCCAAAAACCCTGAGCTCCGACCTCCCTTGCCCGAGAACGATCGCCACAGCGGCGACCGAGCCTCAGCCGAAGGTCAGGCGCTCGTGGACAGCGTTCCACGGGAGCTTTCACCATCCAGCAAGGGCAGCAGCAGGAGCGCGCGACCACCGTGTTGCTCTCCTCCAAGTTTGGGAGCAAACCGTGAAGAATCCATGGCGAATTTCCAGCTTTTGCTCCGGCGACCGTAAACCAGGCTTCCGGTACGGATTCTTCAAATTCTCGCTCTGTGATCTTTCTTTAGTTATCAAATCCTGCACATAGGCGCTGGACTATCCGGTGATCAAGTTCCTTTCTGCATCCGTGGTATGAAACCAACTAGGGGTGACGAATTTCGAGCTCGATCAAGGGCGCTTATGGCGGGCACGCTCGGTCACATGGTGCTGACCGACTTGCCGCCATCTTTGAACCCTTTTTACTCCTTGTCGAGCTTACTAGAGGTATACGGATGCTGTAGAACCTATTGTTCGAGGCTATGGCTGGTTAGAACCCACGGCCGACGGCGCCGAACCTCAACCGAGGCCGCCGCACGTCGCCGAGCTATTTCCGGTCACCGCCAGCTCGAGCTGACCCCACAGGCGTGTTCCTCGACGTTGACAACCCCCTAGCGGCGAGTTTCAGACCGTACGATGGCCGGCAGCGACAGTCCGGCGAGCTCCGAGTCTGCTCCGGCGAGGGGAGACGGCGCGGGCGCGAGAGCGCGTCGGGAGGAAGACGAAGCCGTCTAGCCCACGCGTCAGCGGCTTAAAATTTTAAATCGGGATCAGGTGTAGCCGGGATCAGGTGTGCTGGCGCGCAAAGACCCTGTGGGCCTCAGTGTGCGGTCACCTCCGCGCCTAACACGTGTCCCCGCGGGCCCCGGCAGATTTAAACTTTTTCCCCGATTTTCAGATTTCCTTCAAACTTCAAATCCTCATAACTTTGGCTAGAAAGCTCCAAATCAAGTGAACCAAATTTTGTTGGATTCAGCTCTCTTAGTACGTTCCAGAAAATCAAGTTTCACTTCATGAAAATCCTTATTTCTCCATAATTAATTCCTCAAATTTTAAATTGTTTGGAATTTTAAATGGGGAATCCTTTGGAGGAAAATCCTGAAATTTTGCTGGAATGTTCACCAAAATATCCCTGAACTACCATAAAAATTTCAGATCCATTTGAGCTCATTTGATCCACCTAATGGTGTGATTAGTGGAACTGTTCCAGAGAAAATAGAAAATGTTCAGAAACATTTTCAGAATTTTCTCTGAAATTGTTTAGCTCATATCTTTAGTTAGGAACCTTCAAATTAAGTGATACCAACTCCATTAGAACCATCTGAAAATCTAGTTTTCAGAAAGTCATAGTTTGTTTCATGAAAATCCTTAGAACACCCTACAAGCCTTCAATTAAGGTCAAGTACATAATTAATTGTGGAGGGCTCAAATGAGCTTTGCTGCAACTAAACCTTGACCAAGTCTGTATTTAGGTTGTAATCAAGCCACAATAAAAGTTTCACAGTCATTGGGTCTGTCTATTAAGAGTTATAGATTTCACAAGTTTAAAAGTCAATTCAAATGCATTAATTTAATACTTGTACTTCTTACATCATGTAGTCGCTAAGGTCAAGGAGGAACCCGAAGTCCTAGACTTCGTTACTCCGGAGCAACAGGTAGCCTATGACAAAGAGCAGCAAGGCAAGCTCCGGTTTGCATTAACCTTTTTACAAATGATTATTGTTTTGAGCACTTATTTGAGTATTATGATTCCTTGCATTAGAGTCTTGTATGAAAATCCAATTGCATAGCCAAGAAACACCATGGGTTGGGTTTAGGATTGCAAATCCCATTAGTTACTGCAATGCTAAGATAGAGTAGGATTCAGTACAAGTCGAGTAGTTGGAACTACTCGCGAGCATAGGCTAGAAGCACTCGACTCGGGTAGAGATAGCACGAGATACACATGGCAAGAAAGATGAGACCGAGCGGAGAGTAAGGGCAACAGGACTTTGGGGCCTGTGTGCTGTAGCTCCGCTTGTATCAACAGGACCGAGCCGTGTGCGGGCCTGTTGAACAAGCTAGAACAGTACCGAAGACCTACCGGCTATATGGGAACCGGGAAATTGATGTAACTCGGGTAGCTGGGTATTAAGGCATTGCCCGTCGTTCAGAGGGTAGGTTGAGAGCTTGAGGTGTAAATCGGCTGGCGGCACTGAGATGCGCGTGCAGAGACCTCTTGCTCAGGACGATGGGACCGGTTTAATATTTGGCTGACGGGTGAAAGGTGGTTGCGTACGGTGTCCGTGATGGTTGCTGTAGGCAACATCGAGTACAGCCGTACGTGACAGGTTATTCGGATAACCCTGCAGGTGTAAATCGATTATAATCGCCGTCCCTCACGGTCAGTGAGTACCACTTGTTCACTGTACCGTGACATAGAAAGAACATGCTAGTTACATGTTAAAATGTTGCTGATTGAAAGATGGACTTTGATTGTTAATGATTTGTTGTAGTTTAGAGCGAACTAAAGTTCCTTTCAATTTTGGGCAAAGTACATGAGAGAAATGCGTTTCTTGTTTGATTGCGGCTCTCTCATGTGCCTTAGCATAAGGTTCTCCACAACCTGCTGCTAAAACTTAAAAGTAAGGTTTCAATAATTAGGCGAGTCCTTTCCAGATGGTTTTACCTCATGTACCCATCACCCCTCATGTAGAAGTTCCATGTTTAGGAGAGACGGGTCAGTCTTGCTGAGCCTTCATGCTCACTGCTTGTGTTTGAAGGTTTTTGCAGGGTTCTATGAGGAAGGGGCTCCTGAAGATGAGACGGAACCCCAGGAGGGGAACCCCGTCGAGTGGGAGCCGTGCACGCCGCAGAGTTAGTGTGTGTGTGTGCTAGCAAGGATACGTTCAAGGGCTGAACGTGTACTTGATGCGTAGTCTACGCCCGTGAGTGTAGACTAGACTTATTTTGATGTACAAATGTTCATAAACTCCGTTATGTAATAAAATTTCGCTTCCGCTTTCACTACAGGAAACAAATATATTTTGTGTGCCGGAAACACACGAAAATATATAGAAAGCCCACGAAAATAATTATTTTCGTGGGTTTTAACCTTATTTTCGTGTGCCTGAGGCCCACGAAAATAAGTTGTCGAAAATAAAATTATTTTCGTCGGCGTCCCACGAAAATAAATATATCCTCGTCAGCTGCCGGAGGCCTACGAAAATAAGTATTTTCGTGAGCCAAATTAGACACACGAAAATAACTAAACATTATTTTCGTGGCCCATGCCCCGGCCCACGAAAATAACGTCACAGTATTTTCATGTGCCAAGCCTCGGCCCACGAAAATAATGTCAGTATTTTCATGAGCCAAGCCTCAGCCCACGAAAATAATGTGATCCTATTTTCATGTGCTTCTATAAGACCCACGAAAATAATATGGTCGCATTATCGTCGGTCTTTGTTTGGCTCACAAAAATACTGACATTGCAGTGCAAAAAACATGTTTATTGTTTAATTTCGAGCACGTAAACAAAATAAATATTATTATCAGTCAAACACACGATACATTTCACCATTCATAACAAATATAACAAACTGAACCAAGTTCATTTCACATTATAACGTTTATTACATAGTCCAAACATTATTTAGCATGGTAAACAACATGAACGAGCACACATGCATGTCGCATGGTCAATACAATATTTTTATCAAATCATGCCTTATTTTGAGCCAACAACTCGCCCCTAACCCCTAATCTTCCCGCTCGCCGTTCTCCCTGCATTAAGCCAAAGTAAAGTATTTAGTATGGCTGAACTAATGCAAATGAAAAACATCATGATTTATATTCTTCCTATGGCTTATTATAAATGAATTCCATTTGAAAACATGAAACATAATGGATTTCGATGTGGTTTCGATGCAGTCAATTTAAATACACATGAAATGTGGTTTCGAGGCAGTCAGGTTCTATTGTGCTAAACTTGTAGAGCTATAAATGAGGGACTGCTGATTAGCTACTACCTACAAAGTAGTAAAATAAAAATGTAGTTCAGAAAACCACCACAAGTATCAAATTGTAGATGTTCCAAAATTACATCATATATAGAAGATGTGAAGGAACTACCAATACAAAAAATATCAACAAGCAAATGGCGCCATGCCATGTATTAATTGAAAAGCAGGCATAGGCAAAGAGATGGGCAATAATATTCCGATGGATGATCATATTTAGCATAGCCATAATAACATGTAGGCACGTAGCTGTGTGAGGACCAAAATCTACATACCTATGGAAGATGCATACATCTGCAATGAACTAGAGCCTCTCATTGAACAATGATATATCAGAAAAATCTCCAGACTGCTGCATCCTTCTTGTCTCCCCTGCTATATCATGCAACTCTATACGGATAGCATTATGCCAATGCAAAATATCATCTATGGGGTGTCTGCCAGCTTGATAATCATTAGATTCTGAATTGTTTCTACTCTCAACCTTATATTCTTCTTTTGAACAAGTAAAACACATTTGCGTACACAAAATAACTAAAATGAACTGCTATGTATGATAACTTCAATTAGGAAGTAGAAATGAAATCTTACTCTCGGTCATTACCTTATCTGCTGTTCTACAGAGTTGCACAGCCTAGTAATCACTTTTATACCAGGAAAACTTCAAGGAAAAAACACCTTAATAAGATGCCTGATAAGAATATGAGAACCACATTTTGAACTAGTATTCAATGGCAAGCAAACACAGTTGGTTTTCAGAATATAAGGCTTTCCTATCAGTCAAAGATATCAACCACAAGCATTGAGTGAAGCTGAATGCTTCAACTCTCACTTTCATACGCTTATCCCTAGCCATGGAGCTAAGCTGAATGTTGCAGCAAGAAACAAGAAAGGATGTTACAAGCGTTGAGTGAAACAAACTTGCTATTTACAAATATAAAATGTGCACAGACTGACAGACATTTCAGATCTACTTAGTATTTTATTTTTGGTTATAAAACTACAAGTGTACTTTGATCATAAACCTTAATTCAGCATCAAAACTTTCTCCTTATACTGTTCAAAGGATTTCCAGTGATAAGAACTTAACAGTTGGCAGTAGGCTAAATAAGAATTTTGAGTACTGATATAAAAAAGTCAGATGTTGTAAAGACCATTTCAGTGCAGTTATCATGTTTACTACCATTCATCCTACTTGTGAGGCATCCTGGACACACCTGACACCTTATTCACTTCTTGCAAAGTGATGTCCTTCCCACCAGTGATATTGTACACAACGCCGGTAGCAGCCTCGATGGATGATCCAATCAGAGGAGCAAGTGTTGCCTGCTCAACGCATCTTGCAAAGGCATGTTCTCATCGGCAATATCTAGCAACTTATCAGTTGGAATCACGATAAGAGTGTCTACACTCCTTTCCAGCTTCTCTAACGCTTCTAGTGCCTGAAACGGGTGCATACAAATCAGTAAACTAGAGAAAGTAAACAAACAATTTGGAAAAGAAAGTGTGGTTGATAGATGACGGGCCATCGTACATGGGTTGGATGCCACGAGGCCATGCGGGACGGGGATGGGGTGGCTGATAGATGAGGGGCGGGCGGAGGACTCGGTGGCGCAGGTGACCGTGGGGAGGCGCGGCTCGTCCATGGCATTGGTCGGCGGGAACTGCACTCGGCGCCGCCTTGGTAGAGGAGCAACAAGGGCCGGTGGCGGCACGGCACAACAGGCTGGAGAGCAGCGCGGCGGCGGCGGAGCCGAGAGGAGCGGCGCAGCGGGGGCTTGACTCGGTCGCGGGCGAAGAAAGACATTGCGCTCACACGGATCGGGCCCAAGATATGCGAAGTATTTTCGTGTGATTTGTTTGGGCCAACTAAAGTACACTCTTATTTTCGTGTGTTTTATTTCTAGCCCACGAAATTATATCTTATTTTTGTGTGCTTTTTTCTGGCACATGAAATTACATTCTATTTTCGTGTGCTTTTTTCAGACCCACGAAATTAGATCCTATTTTCGTGTGCTCTGTTTCTAGCCCACGAAAATAAACTTTATTGTCGTGAGCTAGGTCCAGACTCACAAAATTATGTTTATTTTCGTGAGGGCCCACGAAAATAGTTTTGACCGACGAAAATAATACGTTTTCCTGTAGTGTTTGTACCTTTGATGTGTGTTATCCGGTGCTGTGCAACGCAGCACCCCTCAGCGTGATCCTGGCTCAACAAGACCGTGGGGTCGTGTCAACTTTGCTAGTAATGTCCATGCCAAGTTTCACCCAAATTCAAAACCTTTTTAAGGTACTTTTGGGTATAGCTAGAAAGAGGGTAGTTTGAAATCAAATTCAAATTCAAACTGTTTTTATCCCATGAATTCAAAAGTGGGAGGCATATTCTTACTCAGCACATTTTTGTGAGCTCACACACTAATTTTCACTCCATTTGGAGTTGATCTTGACATGAGCTAAGTGTAGCAAATTCAAACTTTATTTGAATTTCAAACTGAACATGTGCTGAAATTTAGTCAAACCAAACTTAAATTGAATTCTAACCAATTCAAATGGCTCAGGGGTGAATAATTCAAATCACCATGGGCATTTTAGGGCTTACTGTTTACAACAGTGATATGGAGTTAATTTCAGGGGTTAAAAGTGAGGGTAGGACCCACTTGTCTGCCACTGAAGAGAAGAAGAGAACTCAGCCGACTGAACTCTGCACTCGGGTTCTTGCGCTGAACCGAGCTGCCGCCACGGTGAAGAAACGGCGAGGCCACCAGCTGCTTGCCGATCTCAGCCGCGGAACCGACTCTCTGGGCCTTTATCTACGCGCCCGAGCGGTCACCGGTGCATTTCACCGCTGCCTCGTCGCGTTTCCACCCAGAAAGCTGAAACTCCTCGCCGCTCGGTTGAACTCTCGGTCCCTCATCGCCCGGCCGATCCAGTGATCCTCCCGGCGATCTGAGACCAGCACTGGGTGCGCCAAGGCTTCCTGGACACCGTCGCGCCAGTTCCAGGCCCGGAGCAACCCTCCCCGAGCTCCACCGCGACGATCTTTTCTCTGCCGGTTCAGCTCGAGCCGCCACCGCGGGAGCGATCCGTCCGGCCAGCACAGCCTACCGTTCGCTGAGCTGTGAACAGCAAAGAGGTTCGCCTTCAGTCCCTCTTCCATTTCCGCAAGCTCCGGCGGCATGACATAGACTGCTCACGCCGGAATTTCATGTTTTCGTGACGGTGTGCAAAAGTGGAGTCAGAACCGATCCCCGAAATTTGTAATCCACACTGCACCACTCATCCTCTCGTGGAGGGGATCACTTCTAGGTGCCCGTACGAGTCCATAGGAGCAGGAACCACGAAGAACCGTTGAGGGAAACCGCTGTTCTTCGAGTTTTAGCAAAAATCCCGATTTCCGGCCTAGGTCGCACGATGACAGCCCAACACAGCCCTTTCCGAGCTCTGTGGAGCTCATGTCGACCTTTCCTAAGGTCCACTGATGCTTCCCGACCGTTTGCTCGATCGATTGGGGTGCTAGGGAGGTCAGCCGACACGGCCGAAGTCCTCTCGAGGCTGCCGCTCATCGCCAACCAGGTGCCGGCCATTTTCATGACGAACTGAGCCAGGAATCATGTTCCCCAAGTGAAAGTAGGCAGGGGCGGTCAGAATCATGAAGTTTGGAGCACCACAGAGGCTGCCAGCGAGCTCTCCGGCGAGGTGTCGCGGCGGCAGAGCGCGGGCAGTGAGAGGTAGACGAAGGGGTGGGTCCCGGCTGTCAGCGGCTCGGATTTTAAATCGGGATCGGTCTGCGGCTTGGATCTGGTGTGCTGGCGCGCAAAAACACCATGGACCCCGGTGTGCCGTCGCTCCAGCGCCTGACACGTGTACCGTGGACCCACCGGCAGATTTGAACTTTTCCCCAATTTTCAGAATTCATTCAAACTTCAAATCCTCATAACTTTGGCTAGGACATCCAATTCGAGTGAACCAAATTTTGTTGGATTCAGCTCTCTGAGTAATTTCCAGCAAATCAAGTTTCACTTCATGAAAATCTTTATTTCTCCAGAATTAATTCTTCAAAATTTAAACTGTTTGGAATTTTAACTGGAGAATCCTTTGGAGGAAAATTTTGAAATTTTGCTGGGATGTTCACCAAACTATCCCTGAGCTACCATAAAAATTTAAGATCCATTTTAGCTCATTTGATCCACCTAATGGTGTGATTAATAAAACTGTTCCAGAGAAAATAGAAAATGTTCAGACACATTTTCAGAATTTCCTCTGAAATTGTTTAGCTCATATCCTTAGCTAGGAACCTTCAAATTAAGTGAGACCAACTCCATTAGAACCCTCTGAAAATCTAGTTTTCAGAAAGGCATGGCTTGCTCCATGAAAATCCCTAGAACACCCTAAAGGCTCCAATTAAGGTCAAGTACATAATTATTTGTGGAGGGCCCAAATGAGCTTTGCTGCAACTGAAACTTGGCCAAATCTCTGTTTAGGTTGTATCCAAACCACAGTAAAAATTTCAGAGTCATTGAGTCTGTCTAGTGGGACTTATAGCCTTCACAAGTTTAAAACTCAATTCAAATGCATTTAAATTAATACATGTACTTGTTACCTCATGTAGTCGCTAATGTCAAGGAGGAACCCGAAGTCCTAGACTTCGTTACTCCGGAAGAGCAGCTAGCCTATGACCAAGAGCAGAAAGGCAAGCTCCGGTTTGCATTCACCTTTTTACAAAGTTTTATTGTTTTGAGCACTTACTTGAGTATCACTATTTCTTGCACTAGAGTCTTGTTTGAAAACCCAATTGCATAGCCAAGAAAGCCATGGGTTGGAATTAGGATTGAAAACCCCGCTAGCTACTGCAATGCTAAGATAGTGTAGGATTCGGTACAAGTCGAGTAGTTGGAACTACTCGCGAGCATAGGCTAGAGGCACTCGACTCGGGTAGAGATAGCACATGATACACATGGCAAGAAAAATGAGACTGAGCGGAGAGTAAGTGCAGCAGGACTTTGGGGCCTGTGTGCTATAGCTTCGCTTGTGTCGATTGAGGACCGAGCCGTGTGTGGGCCTGTTGAACAAGCTAGAACAGTACCGAAGACCTACCGGCTATATGGGAATCGGGAAACCGATGTAACTCGGGTAGCTGGGTGTTGAGGCATAGCTGGTCGTTCAGAGGGTAGGTTGAGATCTCGAGGTGTAAATCGGCTGGCAGCACTGAGATGCGCGTGCAGGGACCTCTTGCTCGGGATGATTGGACCGGTTCAATATTTGGTTAACGGGTGAAAGGTGGTTGCGTACGGCGTCCGTGATGGTTTCTGTAGGCAACATCGAGTACGGGCGTACGTGACAGGTTATTCGGGTAACCCTGTAGGTGTAAATCGATTATAATCGCCGTCCCTCGCGGTCAGTGAGTACCACTTGTTCACTATACCGTGACGTAGAAAGAACAGGCTAGTTACATGTTAAAATGTTTCTGATTGAAAGATAGCCTTTGATTGTTAATGATTTGTTGTAGTTTAGAGCTAACTAAAGTTCTTTTCAACTTTGGGCAAAGTACATGAGAGAAATGCGTTTCTTGTTTGATTGCGGCTCTCTCATGTGCCTTAGCGTAAGGTTCTCCACAACCTGCTGCTAAAACTTGAAAGTAAGGTTCTAATAATTAGGCGAGTACTTTGCAAATTGTTTTATCTCATGCACCCATCACCCCTCATGTAGAAGTTCCATATTTTGGAGAGACGGGTCAGTCTTGTTGAGCCTTCGAGCTCACTACTTGTGTTTGAAGCTTTTGCAGGGTTCTATGAGGAAGGGACTCTCGAGGAGGAGACGGAACCCCAGGAGGGGAACCCCGTCGAGTGGGAGTCGTGCACGCCGCCGAGTTAGTGTGTGTGCGTGCTAGCGGGGACACGTTCACGGGCTGAACGTGAACTCGATGCGTAGTCTACACCCGTGAGTGTAGACTGAACATATTTTGTTGTAAAAATGATAATAAATCTGTTTATGTAATAAAACTTTGCTTCCGCTTTGTACCTTTGATGTGTGTTATCTGGTGTTGTGCAACGCAGCACCCCTCAGCGTGATCCTGGCTCGACAAGACCGTGGGGTCGTGTCACTGTGTTCTAATCTCATTTAATTAAGTCATTTCAGATATTTTAGCCTATTCACCCCCTCTAGGCAATTTCAATTGGTATCAGAGCAGGTCTCTCCATCAAGAATCTAACCACTCGGAGAGAAGATGGCCGGAGTGGAGAGATACGAGATTCCGTCGATGTCACAAGGTGACAACACATATGACAAGAAAAAGGACATGGATGTGCTGCAAGACCACTCGAGTGACGATGAAGAAGTTCGCCATCTCAAGGCACGACTTCGCAAGAAGCTAGGTCACTCAAGTAAAGAGAACAAGCCGAAGGATCAAGAAAGGAGTAGTCAACCGGACTACTCCCAATATCCTTTCAACTATGAATGATTAACTTCCAACCATCACTACTTATCTATTCCTCTTGGCAAACCTCCTCAATTCGATGGAAATGATTACTCAATGTGGAAGCATAATGTGAAGATGCATATAATATCCTTAAACCCTAGCTTGTGGCAAATTGTCTTAACAGGTGTCCATATTCCAAGAAATGAAGAAGACGTTACCCCGGAGCAAGCCATTCTACTTCATCGCAATGCTCAAGCAGTTGGGGTGATCACCTCATCCTTGACTCAAGAAGAGTTCAACCAAGTCGATGGATTGGAGGTGGCCAAAGACATATGGGACACACTCAAGACAACACATGAAGGTAACCGAGTCATTAGGGAAGCCAAGATCGAGATGATTGAAGGAGATCTTGGGAGGTTCACCATCATGGATGGTGAGTCCCCTCAAGACATGTACAATCGTCTCAAGGTCCTCGTCAACAAGATCCTATCTTATGGATGCACCCAGTGGACGGATCATGAGGTGGTGAAGAGGATGCTTCGAGCATTCATGCCCCGAAACATTGCTCTTTGCTCCTTGATCCGTGAGAGCCCGGGATATGCTCAAATGACCCCGGAGGAAGTGCTTGGAAGAATCATCAACAACGAGATGATGGAGAAGGAAGCCATGTTCTACAACGACCTCCAAAGGCTTGCCTCCTTAAAGAAGAAAGATGTTGCTTTCAAAGCAACATCCTCATTACAAGACTTCGAAGCAAGTGATGATGAGGGCCTCGACACCGATGAAGAAGAGGCGCTCTTCATCAACAAGTTCAAGAGGATGATTAGAAGAAGGAAGGGGGGCAACCATTATGAGAAAAAGAACAAGGAAAGGTCCAAGCCCAAGACAAAAAGAGCATGCTACAACTATGGTGAATATGGACACTTCATTGTGGATTGTCCATATGAAGAGAGTAAGAAGAAGAAAGATGGCAAGTCTCAAGAGAAGAAATTCTTCAAGAAGAAGAAGCTACCAGGACATGCTCACCTTGGGAAGGAATGGGACTCAAACGAAGACTCATCCTCCGAGGATGAAGAGAAAGTGGCAAAACTTGCCATCGGAAGGAGCAAGCTCTTCCCAAACATTGAAGACATCAAGTCTACATGTCTCATGGCTAAGGAGAGAAGAAGAAAGGTTAAATCTAAACCATCCTCCTCTACATCTTCACTTTATAGCTTTGATAGTAGTAGTGATAATGAATCCATGCTTAAGGATCTAAGTAGGAGCACCTTGAAAAAGATGAGATTGTTGTCGGAAGAAATCTTTGAGAAGGATTAACTCATAAACCGTCAAGAAGACATGCTCATCCTTGAAAAGGAGATATGTCATGAGCTTGAAGAGCTTCTTGAGGTTGAAAGGGAAAGAAGCATGTCACTTGAGCGTGAACTCGCTTTGAGCAAGGAAACTTGCTCAAATCTTGAAGACACAACTGTTGTGCTCAAGGATGAAATTGTTAACTTGACAAAAGTTAACAAGATCCTTGAAACACAAGTTGAGTCTCTCAAGATCAATGCACCTTCTTCCTCTATGATTTCACCCTCCTCAAAGAATTCTCCCGAAGCAACTCAAACTTGCAAGTGCTCAAACTTAATCCTAAAACTCAAAGATGAACTTAAGTTGGCACAAAACAAGCAGTCACCGAAAGGTGGTATCTTTGACAAGGAAAAAGTGGCATCTGCACGAAGTGCATATACCAATGTAATACCTCCACATGTCAAAGATGGTCTTGGCTATTCTTGGGAGTGGAGGCAACATGCTAAAACTCCCAAGAAGGGAAAAGACTTGATTGTATTTGTCAAGGAAGGTTCATCCAACAAAGAAAATGTAAAGAACATTGCAAACTCATCTAACATGTCTAAAAATAAACCTCATCCTTTGTTTCATGATTTTGATGCCTCATATGTTTTATTGAGAAACAAATTTGGAAAGATCTAAGCTAGGTATGTTGGGCCACTCCTCAAGAGTCTAAAACCTTGTGTGTGGGTGCCCAAGTGCCTCTTGACTAACATGAAAGGACCCAACTCCGCTTGGGTACCAAAAGGTAAGGCATAACTCTATTTTGTAGGCATACTCCTCCAGTGGATCAAAATGGGTGCTCGATAGTGGATGCACAAACCATATGACCGGAGAGAGAAGGATGTTTGTTGAATATGAGGAAAACGAAGATCCAAGTGAAGGAATATATTTTGGGGACAATAGCCAAGGGAAAAATCCTTGGCACCGGTAAAATTGCTATCTCTCCCCATAATACTCTTTCAAATGTTTTGCATGTTGACTCCCTTGATTATAACCTTCTATCCATATCCCAACTATGTGATAAAGGTTATAATTGTATTTTCACTAATGAGGGTGTGACTGTCTTGAGAAGAAGCAATGACTCAATCGCCTTTAAGGGCGTACTCAAGGGAAAGCTTTACCTTGTGGATTTCACCACGGATAAAGCTAAACTTGACACATGCTTAATGGGGAAGACCAACATGGGATGGCTTTGGCATAGAAGGCTAGCCCATGTTGGGATGAGGAACTTGCAAAAACTTCTCAAGGGAGAACACATTCGAGGCTTGAAGAATGTTGTTTTTGATAAGGATAGGCCATGTAGTGCTTGTCAAGCCGAAAAGCAAGTTGGAGCTCAACATCCATCCAAAAATGTCATGACGACCACAAGACCCTTGGAGCTACTTCACATGGACCTTTTCGGCCCAATCGCCTACATAAGCGTCGGCGGTAACAAATATGGTCTTGTTGTTGTAGATGATTATTCTCGTTTCACTTGGGTGTTCTTTTTTCATGACAAAGGAGAAACTCAAGTTGCGCTCAAGAAATTCTTGAGAAGAGCTCAAAACGAGTTCTCCTTAAGAATTAAGAACATAAGGAGCGATAACGACACCGAGTTCAAGAACACTCAAGTGGAAGAATACTTGGATGAAGAAGGCATCAAGCATGAGTTTTCAGCCCCCTACTCCACTCAACAAAATGGAGTTGCTGAGAGGAAGAATAGACCTCTCATTGAGATGGCAAGAACCATGCTTGATGAGTACAAGACGTCGGACCAGTTTTGGGCGGAAGCGGTTAACACCGCTTGCCATGCCATAAACCGGTTGTATCTTCATCGACTTTTGAAGAAGACGTCTTAAGAACTTCTAACCGGTAACAAACCAAACATCTCTTATTTTCGTGTCTTTGGGAGCAAGTGTTATATTCTCAACAAGAAGCCTAGGACTTCGAAGTTTGCTTCAAAGTCCGATGAAGGTTTCTTGCTTGGTTATAACTCAAACATCTACGCCTATCGTGTTTTCAACAAAACTTCCAGAATTGTTGAAATAGCAAGAGACGTAGTGTTTGATGAAACTAATGGCTCCCAAGTGGAGCAAGTTGATCAAAGTGTGCTAGATAAAGAAGAGGCTCCACAAGAAGCACTTAAAAGGATGACACTTAAAGAAATTTTTCCTCAACAACATCCTCAAGACTCAAATGATCATCCAACAAACGAAAATATGTCTCCCTCCCATGATCAAGCTCAAGATGAGCAAGGCCAACCTCAACAAGATCAAAACGATCAAAGTCAAGATAGAGGATTGGATCAAGGGGGAGACGGAGAAAAGAGTGATAATGAAGATGAAGATCAAAGAGTTCAACCACCTCATACAAGAGTGCACCAAAGTGTTCAACGGGATCATCCCGTCGACAACATAATAGGAGATATCTCCAAAGAGGTGACCACTCGCTCTCGAATCGCTAATTTTTGTGAACATTACTCTTTTGTTTCCTCTTTGGAGCCCCGCAAGGTAGAAGAAGCACTACAAGATCCGGATTGGGTGGTGGCCATGCAAGAGGAACTCAATGATTTTGAAAGAAATTAAGTGTGGGAACTTGTGAAGCGACCCAACGCAAATGTTATGGGAACCAAGTGGGTATTCTGCAACAAGCAAGACGAGTATTGGGTTGTAACAAGAAACAAGGCAAGACTTGTTGCAAAGGGATATGCACAAGTAGAAGGTTTGGATTATGATGAAACTTTTGCTCCCGTAGCTAGACTTGAATCAATTCGTATCTTGCTTGCTTTTTGCAACTCACCATGATTTCAAGCTATACCAAATGTATGTGAAAAGCGCTTTACTCAACGGTCCAATCAAGGAGGAAGTGTACGTGGAGCAACCACCTGGATTTGAGGACGATAAGTATCCTAACCATGTCTTTAAACTTCGGAAAGCCCTCTATGGCCTCAAACAAGCTTCTAGAGCTTGGTATGAGTGTCTTAGAGATTTTCTTATTAAAAATGGTTTTAGGATAGGAAAAGTAGACTATACACTCTTCACTAAGCATTTTAACGATGATTTATTCGTGTGCCAAATATATGTCGATGACATTATATTTGGTTCTACTAACAAAGCTTTTTGTGATGAGTTTTCAAAGATAATGACTGAAAGGTTCGAGATGTCAATTATGGGGGAATTGAAGTTCTTCCTAGGATTCCAAGTCAAATAACTCAAGGAAGGAACGTTCATAAGTCAAACCAAGTATACTCAATACATACTTAAGAGTTTCGACATGGACAAAGCCAAACCCATCAAGACTCCCATAGGAACCAACGAACATCTTGACCTTAATGAAGATGGTCCAAGTGTGGACCAAAAGGTATTTTGTTCCATGATAGGCTCTTTTCTTTGCCTTTGTGCATCTAGGCCAGACATAATGCTTAGTGCGTGTATGTGTGCACGGTTCCAAGCCGCTCCTAAGGAGTGCCACTTGACGGTCGTTAAGCGGATTCTTAGATATTTGGTTCACACTCCTAACCTAGGACTTTGGTATCCCAAGGGATCCAAGTTCAATCTCATTGGGTACTCCGATGCCGATTATGCTGGTTGTAAGGTAGATAGGAAGAGCACGTCAGGGACTTGTCAATTTCTTGGTAGGTCCATGGTTTCGTGGTCTTCAAAGAAACAAAACTCCATTGCCTTATCCACAGCCGAAGTGGAGTACGTCGCAGCCGGGAGTTGTTGTGCACAACTCCTATGGATGCGACAAACTCTTAGGGACTATGGTTACACTTTGAACCATATTCCACTCCTATGTGACAATGAGAGTGCCATCAAGATTGCTCACAATCTCGTGGAGCATTCTAGAACCAAACATATTGATATCCGTCACCATTTCCTGAGAGATCACTCTATCAAGGGAGATATCGTTATCTCTCATGTTAGGAGTGAGAAGCAATTGGCGGACATCTTCACAAAACCCCTTAATGAGAAACGTTTTTGTGATCTAAGGAGTGAACTGAATATCCTAGATTCTCAGAACGTTGCTTGAAATGTGCATATCTGTTTGTTGCTTGTTTATAAACTTCAAAAATCGCATGTTTTCAACATACTACCTTAATCTCTCTTACTCTATGAAAACTATGTTCAAAAGGACTCTTTGTCAAATATGGTCATAGTTTGTTTGATGTATGCTTACTGACCATGTTTGCCAAAGATATTTGCAAAAACTTGTCCAAAAGGATCATATTCTTGAGCTAAAATTCAAATTATATGAATTTCGGCATGTAACCGGACTAGTCCGCCTTGGTGGTCGGACAAGTCCGGCCCCAGAGAAGTCTGGCTCTGGTCCGCTAACAGGACTTGTCCGGGCACCAAGCCGGACTAGTCCGGCCCCGCCAGACACGTGTCGACTTCAGAGCTCACCCCTGTGGAAGGGATGAGGTCCGGCCCCGTGGGACACGGGCCGCCACCGGAGCTCACCCCTGTGGAAGGGATGAGGTCCGGCCCCGTGGGACACGTGTCGCCACCAAAGCTCACCCCTGTGGAAGGGATGAGGTTCGGCCCTGCGGGACATGTGTCGACACCGGAGGTCACCCCTGTGGAAGAGATGAGGTCCGGTCCCGCGGGATACGTGTTGCCACCGGAGCTCACCCCTGTGGAAGGTATGAGGTCCGGTCCCACGGGACACGTGTCACCACCGGAGCTCGCCTCTGAGGAGAGGCCCCAGCCCGCTGGACACGTATCGCCACGAGAGATCGCCTCTAAGGAGAGGAGAGGCCTCGGCCCGCTAGACACGTGTCGCCACGGGAGCTCGCCTCTGAAAAGAGGGGAGGTCCGGCCCTGCCGGACACGTGGCACCACGGGAGCTCGCCTCTGAGGAGAGGGGAGGTCCGGCCCTGCCTGTCACGTGGCGCCCTCGGAGCTCACCTCTGAGGAGAGGGGAGGTCCGGCCCCACCGGACACGTGGCACCCTCGGAGCTCACCTCTAAGGAGAGGAAAGGTTCGGCCCGTCGAACACGTGGCACCCTCGGAGCTCGCCTCTAAGGAGAGGGGAGGTCCGGCCCCGCCAGACACGTGGCACCCTCGGAGATCGCCTCTGAGGAGATGGGAGGCCCGGCCCCACTGGACACGTGGTGCCTTCGGAGCTCACCCTGGCAGTGGCCACGTGGCAGGATCAGACTTCACAGCGGACAAGTCCAAACCGGACTAGTCCGCCTGGGGAGGCCGAATGATTCCGGCCCCAGAGAAGTCCGGCTCTGGTCCGCCAACCGGACTTGTCCGGACACCAAGCCGGACTAGTGCGGCCCCTCGGGACTTAACCTCCTAGGGGCGGCCAGACTTCTCTCTTCACAGACTAGTCCGCTCACATCCTCTCTCAAGCCGGAAGCGCCCACAAATTGGCGATTATCGCTTTCCTCCACCAAAAATCTCGTCCAATCCACGGATTGGAGACCTAAGGAGTGCGGAAACCCTTCCCCGGGCTTCGTTGCTCAAGTTTCGACTCCAAATTCATCACATTTGAAGATTTCAAGAGGTATTCTTGACCTAACCAAAAATCCTTCCTTTTCTTCATTCTTATGTCTTTTGCTAGAAACCTCTTCACAAATGTTGTTCCTAGTGTCGATGCGATCATAGCCTAGGAGTATTGCAACTTAATTCAAAGTTTTTGTGAAAAATTGTTAGGGTTCTTCCTGTATAACCCGGACTAGTCCGGTTTTGGGCGAACAAATCCATTCTCGAGCGGACTAGTCCGGTCCTTTCAACGGACAAGTCCGGTTTACACAGAACAAACTCCAACTTTAGCCATTTTTCATGAATTCTCTTGCAATATTCCACTTCCTGGACCTCTAATCTCCTGTCTCTCAGCAAATATGTCAAACTCCGACCAAAGCTCTCCCCTTCCAAGTCCCACGGTAGAGGAGGCTCGACAAGCCCTTCATCGGTGCATTGCCGAAGAAAGGGCAGCAAAGGAGGCCAAAGCGGCTAAAGAAGCTGTCCGTCGAGAGGCAAGAACAAAGAAGAAGCATGATCTCGACGAGGAGGCACAAATTGACCAAGCCGTTGAAGAAACCTTTAAGGATCAACGGAGAAAGAAAAGGGCCAAACATGAAGCCCAGAGCTCCCAAGCTGCTAGTGCCTCAGAGCCCAAGAGAAAGAGGCTGGTCACCTTGGGAGATAAAGATCGGGAAAAGGAGAAGGAAAAGAAATCCAAGGGTAGGGTTCCTCGTGATCCAAAGAAGGGTAAGGCTCCACTTCGTGAAGAGCCCAAGAACAAAAATGCAACTGCCAAAGCACCGACAAACAGAGCAGGAGGGATAAAAATCAGAGAGAAAGGGCAACCGAAGCCCATCGCCCCCTTAAAGATGGCTGCCCCTACTAGAGACCCAAACCGACAGCCCAACAATCCGGCATTTGTATTCAAAGGAAAGGGGGCTGAAAAGGCAAGAAGGCTGAGGATGGATAAAGTCTATGACTATGAGAAGCACACAGCCGACCCTAGGTTTTGGTACGACTTTCACTGCGATTACTACCGCTTGGTGTACCTAAAAATGAAGACCCCAGTCACTCAAGCTCAATGGGTAGATTGGGACTACATGGCCAAAAGGGAGCACGAAGCTTTTGATGCAGTGATTGAAGCCGCAGAGCGCCATGGAATCAAGGAAATCATGAGCTTCAAGTATGACTGGAACATTGAGGTAATTGTGCAGTTCTACACCACTGTGTACTTCTCCACCTACGGTGACTGGAAAATCATATGGATGACTCATGGAGAGCAGTACTCAATCACCTACGAGAGGTTTGCACAGATACTTGGCCTTGAGGAGCACTTGGATCATGAGATTATCATTTCCAATCTCAAGGCAGTGGACAGGGATCAGCTTGACTATATGTATCCTAGTCATGTTCCCTATGAGGTCGGGCTTGCTAGGAACATCAAGCCGATCTATAGCATCCTCAATCGGATTCTGAGGAGGACCATTGCCCCTAAGGATGGAGATGCAGGGGTAATTCAAGGAAACTTAAGGCATCTCCTCCTCTTGATAGATGGTGAAGAGAAGTTCAACCTTGTTGAGCACAATTATGATGACATCTTCAACATCTCTCACACTCCCAACCGCTCATGTTGTTATGCACCGTACATCATGTGCCTAATTGAGAAGGTGTCGGGGATAGTCTTTGTCAAGGATGTCATTCATCGACCTCTTCGTCCTCAGCAACCCCCCATTGTGCCAGAACCCTCAAGGAGGAAAAATGCTCAACCTCCGTCCAGCTCAGCGGCCCCTTCTAGTTCAGCAGCTCCCCCATCATCTCCTCCTCCGCAGTCCATGAGTGGATTCTTCAAGTGCTTCAACGCACTTTTCGCCTCCTGTCGGCATGTGGAGGTCCGGACTCGACGCATGGAGAGGCGTCAGGAGAAGTACCTCAAGGCTGTGTGTGACAAGCTTGAGTTACCCATGTCTCCCCCTGAGGAGAGTGATGGGGAACTCACTCCATATCCAGAGTTCACTGCTGATGAGCTCGCCCAGTTCAGGGAAGATGGAAGCTCTTCCAAGGCCGTGCCTCCATCCACGGAGGCTACGGAGAGCGATGAAAATGGCGATGAAGAAGAAGACGAAGAAGATGACGAGTAGACTTAGGCGTATTTTCCTCCCCCCTTTCCTTTTTGGTGCCTTGATGCCAAAGGGGGAGAAATGTGAAAAGGATGTCCTATCATCTTCTAGTCTCGTAATAGATCTTTTGGACATGTCTATCTATGTTATATGTTATATGCATGACTATCTTTTGTGTAACACTAGGTGTTGGATTTTATGACTGTTTTATGCTTATTGTCTTATCACATTTTTTTGGACAACACGTAGGCACCCCACCATAACATGTAAATGTATGCCAACTCCCCTCTTTTACTCTTGCATACATTCAGGGGGAGTTTTGCATACGTACACTTGTTATAAAAATAAAATTTTTACCTCTTATGTTGAAACTTAATGTGTTGTCATCAATCACCAAAAAGGAGGAGATTGTAAGTGCATCTAGGCATCCCCGTGGGTTTTGGATGATTGATGACGACAAATTAAGAGACTAATGAGCTGAGATGATCATAAGCACAGGACATTTCCAAGGCAGACACCTCTCAAAAAGGAAAAAGATGAAGAACGGCGTCGAAGACTCGAAGAGTAGAAATTAGGGTTTCACTTGAGTCTTTAGTAGGCTAGCCGTGTAAAAGAAAGAGTGTGTGTGTCAAGTGCATTGAGATCATAGAAGAGAGCTCAAAGCGTTAGAAGTGTCAAATCCTTAGTGGAGAGAGGTAGAGAGGTAAAGTTGGGCAGGTCAGACTTGTCCGGGGAAGAGGCTGGACTAGTCCGAATGTCCTACGGCTTAGTCCGTTTTGGGGCGGACTAAGAGTTCCTGACTGAGATCGGACTTGTCCGTTTTGGAACGGACTAGTCCGTTTCTCTCTTGGTGAGAGTGTTTTTGGGGCTAAGTCCTAGTAGACCGGACTTATCCGCCTCAGTGGCCGGACTAGTCTGGCTAGCCAGACTTGTCCGTTTTCACACGAGCTAAGAGTTCCTGTGTGAGTTCGGGCTAGTCCGTTCTAAGGCGGACTAGTCCGTATGGGTGTGAGATGAGAGCTCCCACGGCTAAGTCTTGGTGGACTGGACTTGTCCGCCTTAGTGGCCGGACTAGTCCGGGTCCTCCAGACTTGTCCGTTCTCACCCGGACAAATAGTTCCTGTGTTAGATCGGTCCAATCCGGTGTGAGGCGGACTAGTCCAGACTTTCGGTAGGTGGCAACGGTTGGCTTTGGGACTTCTATAAAAGGAGATGCCCCGACCTCATTTAAAAAAACTGGAACCCTAGCGCCGCCACAGCCACCCTTGAGCCCCCCTAAGCCTTCTCTCTTGCCTACTCACCCTCTAGGACCAATTCTTGAGTGGATTTGGGTGTGTGAGGAGAGGAGAAGGAAGAACTTCGTGTTTTGGCTCTCGGAATGATCTCGTGCACTTGGTGTGAGTCTTTGTGACCTGTGGCTTGTGAGATCCGTGGAGTTTTGTGGACGTGATCAAGTGGGAGCCTCAGATTGTGAGCAGCCCCAACACTTTGTAAGTTCACCCTTGAGATAGTGAAGAACCGGGTTGGCCTTAGTGGCGACTTGGTGAGGAAAGGGTTGTTAAACCCGGTCCTTTGTGGACTCCTCAACGGGGACGTAGATTCCTGAGTGGAATCGAACCCCGGGCAAAAATCTTCGTGTCATTTTGCACTTACATTTCATTGATCATTAGAATTGCTTAGGGTTCGTTCGATCATTTCGCTCTTATAATATTTCAAGTTACAATCTTGCAATCCACCTCAATACTTTGACATATTTGTTATATTAGATTGCTAGATAGTTTATCTGCTTTTTGTTAAACTAAAATCTGAAGAAAAACCCATAAAAATCAAGTTTAAGATTTTCAGCAGTCTGACCGGACTAGTCCACCCTTAAGCCAGACTAGTCCGCCCCCCGTGTTCTAATCTCGTTTAATTAAGTCATTTCAGGTATTTTAGCCTATTCACCCCCCTCTAGGCAATTTCAGTCTCACTATCAATTACACGCACACTTGTCCTAACATTACTAAAATATCCTTGATAAGTGTAATGTACTTTGTTGGCACTTCATGTTTCTCTAGTGCCCACCATATGACCGACCTTGGTATCTTGTCATACGCCTTCTCCAAGTCAATGAACATCATATGTAGGTCCTTCTTCTGCCTCATATATCTCTCCATAAGCTAACAAAGCAAGAAAGTCGCCTCCATAGTAGATCTCCCAGGTATAAAACCAAACTGATTTTTAGTGACATTGGTTACTTTCCTCAGACAGTGTTCAATCACTCTCTCCCAAAGCCTCATAGTATGACTCATAAGCTTAATCTCTCGATAATTAGTACAACTTTGAATATCTCCTTTATTTTCAAAGATAGGTACTAATATACTTTTCCTTGATTCTTCAGGCATCTTGTTTGACTGAAAAATATGGTTGAATAGCTTTGTGAGCCATACTATTACCACATCCCCAAGGCATCTCCACACCTCAATAGAGACATCATCAGGGTTGAGGGCCTTTCCTCCTTTCATCCTGTTTAATGCCTCCTTAACCTTAAACTCTTGTATCCTCTGCACGAACTGCCTATTGGAGTGATCCAACTCGACCATAATGCTCCCATTCCCATCGTTAAATGACCCATTAAAGTAACCCCACCATCTATTCTTAATCTCTTCATCCTTCACTAGAATGCGATCTGTCTCATCTTTTGATGCATTTAACTTGATTGAAATCCCTCATCTTTCTCTCGTGATTTTTTCTATCTTGTATATGTCGTTTTCACCTTCTTTTTGTCTCTAGTCTATTATATCACTCATCATAGGCCTGTCCTCTTGCTTTACTCACAACCCACCTTGCATTTTTCTTGGCTTCTTTGTACTTCAGCATGTTGCTTGTGCTTCTATCATGATGCCAACTGTAAAAGCCCAAGAAAAGGGACTTGCAAAAACTTTTCTTCACCTCACAACACCACAGTTTTTATTGTGGACACCATAGGAAATGTTATGAAGAGCAAGTAACCTCCATCAAAAGAATAATTAGAGGGGAAAGCCTTCACTTTCACAATGTAGGGTTTCTACACATGAGCATGAGAGGTTGAGCTCACCCCTAGGATTTGAAAAGTCTTGGGAAGGTTCAGTCCAAAGCTCATGCAAATTCAACAATTTTTGAGGCACTTTTGGGTTATTTCAAAAAGAGGCCAATTTGAATGTAAATTCAAATTGCAGCAACTTTCATCACCCAAATTTAAAAGTTAGCTCCATATCTATACTCAGCACATTTTTCTGAGTAAACCCACCAATTTTCATCTCCATTGGAGCTCATGTTGTCAAGAGCTAAATTTGCAAGAATTCAAAACTGAATTTGAATTTCAATTTAAATATGAACCACATTTAACCAAACAAAGTTTGAATTTGAGAATTCAAATTCAAACAAAGACTTGGGAGCTAAGTCTCACATTAAATTGTGAGTAGCTGGTGGGATAATTAGCAAAAACAGAAAAGAAATATTAGGGAAAAAGAAGAAAGGGGGAGGCCCACAGGTCAGTGGCACACAGGAGGGGCAGTCGGTTGCTGCAGCCGACCCCGACTTCGCGCGCAAGCCAGGGAACGGCGGCGAGCCACCGAGGCAGCGATCAGCCACCTCACGGTGCCAAACCGTGGCTTAAAGGCCAGCGCACAGCCCACGCCGCTTTCCTCCTGCTTTCCAAACGAGAACCCCCCCCCTACCGAGCTCCTTCCTCGTTTCCGCGCGAGCACAGAAACGCCGCCTCTCTGATCGCCGGCGTCCGGCCAGCCCAGGCACGCTCGTGCCCGACGAGCCACACAAGAAAGGACCGCCTTAAGGTGCTGATTCTTCTAGTCCCTACCGTTCGTCATTTCATGGGCTGTCGAGGGAGTATTTCGCCGGGAAAGCTTCGGGTGTTTTAAGACCGAGCTCCCACAAAATCCCAAAATTCGTGGGGGTTAGCTCATCACCGGGAAAACCGAGTCATGTACACGCTCTATACACGGCCACGACCACCTAGGATCGAAAACCAGTAAAAACCGTGGGCTAGGTTGACGGTTCTTTGAAGTTTTCTGAAGCACAGCCGATATCCGGCCTAGGTCGCCGGTGAGGTCATAGTTACCGCCGTTTTCACGGGGATCGGTGTCCATGTCCATGACCAGCAGGTGTCAGCGGAGCTCCCCGAGCAAACCGCATCGAAAAAGGTGCGTGGGATGCCGAGTTCGACGTCGCCGGTGAGCTCCCGGCCACTGTTGCCGTCGGGAGCCCTGTTCCGGCCATTGTCAAGCTCCGGGAAGGGCACCACAGTGTTCCCCAGGCCGGGATAGGCACAGGCGGCGAGAATCAGCAAGCTCCGAAGGCCGGAACCCCTCTCCGGCGAGAGCTCCGGCGAGCTCGGCGGCGGGGTCGCGCGGGTGGCCGGAGGAGGACGAAGGGGTAGGCCCCACGCGTCAGCGGCTGGAGATAAAGGGGTGGGATTCTCTGTGGTCCGGGATCCAGTGCGGCCGCGCGGGAATGAGTCTGTGGCCCCGTGTGGCTCGGATCCCGCGGTCGACACGTGTACGTGGACCCACCCGCAGGATTTAAACATTTCTGGAATTTCCAGTTTTAGTGCAAACTTTAGAGCTCCATAACTTTTGCTAGGAAGCTCCAAATTTAGTGATTCAAATTGGGTTGGATTCATCTTGCCTAGCTCTGTCCAGACATACAACCCAATTTGGATGAAACCCAATAATTAATTCTGGAAAATTCTTTAAATCTTTTCAGCAAAAGAATTTTAGAGGGAGTTTGGTTCATCCAAAAATCCCCAAATTTTGCCAGAATGTTCTTTAGGACATTAGTAAACCCCTGTAAAAGTTTTAGACCATTTGGAGTCGATTTGGTCAGAGCAATTCAAATTGGAAGGTGCTGTGTTCATTTGAATGCAGAAACATTTTCAGAGAATTTCCAAAACTTGGAAATTCAGTTCTGGGCAATTCTTAACCCCAAAAATGTTAGGAAAATTCAGGCAAACTCTATGAGCTATAATTGAAATTGTAGTTCATTAAGTTGAGCATGAACAGGGGTATTACCTCAGAATAAAATTCTTCCTTGCTTATCTGCTAAGAAAATTATTCTGAGCAAACCACTCCATGAAAAGTGCTAATGTTTGGTCCAGAGGGTTTTCTTGTGACAAGGAACTCACATAAAAATTCTCAGCTCCATTGGAGCTCTAGATCACCCCTGTCCTGTTTACCACTTAAGGGATTAAGATGGAAAAGGGGGAAAACCACTTAGCATTTAACCATGTGGTTAAGTCCAAGCCAAACCACCAACACCAGTTCATCTTTAAATTCTTAAACAAAGTTCCAGGTGTTAGAGGCTGGTTATTAGAACTAATAGTAGAAGTCTTACTCGAAAACTCACATTTGCATCTAAATTAACATGTAGTATTTCATTAACGTGTAGCCGTTGAAGAAGAGACTCCGGAAGTGCTGGACTTCCTTCTTCCGGACGAAGAACTAACTCCTGACCAGCAGCAACAAGGCAAGCCCCGGTTTGCATTAACCTTTTTATAAGTTTTCTTTTGTTTACATGAGTCATGTGAAGTATGATTGTGCATTAGGTGTAGGATGAATGGAACCCCACTTGCATAACCAAAGGTTCCTAAAAGAGTGAGGGTAGTGTCTAAGACCTCGAGTCGACCGGCTATGCTTAATGAGTCATAGGACTTCGGTACAAGTCGAGTAGTTGGAATCTACTCGCGAGATAGGCTTGGGACACACGGGTTCGGTTGAGTGATGTGAGATCATTTTAGTAATGAAAATGAGACTAGGCAGGGGCTAGGGCGCAGCAAGAGGGAGTCTTGTGTGCGCAGCCCTGTCCGTGTCGATTGAGGACCGATCCGTGTGCGGCCCTGCTGAGCAAGTGTTGAACGTACCGAAGGCATATCGGATATATGGGCCCCGATAAACCGATGTAGCCTAAACCTCCGGGCGTCGAGGCATAGCACACCGATTTATAGGTGTAGGTTGAGGGCAGCAAGGTGGAAATCTGCCAACGGGCATAGAGAGATGCTCCGTGTGGGGAACCTCCTGCTCGTTTCGGTGCGACCGGTTCGACGTTTGGGCTGTTGGGTGAAAGGTTGTCCCGTACGACATCGAGTGAGCGTGCTGTGCAGCTCCACAGGTGGGCGTACGTGACGTGCTCTTTGGGTTTTCCCTGCAGGTGTATATCGAGTCGATTCGCCGTCCCTCGCGGTGACGAGTACCGCTTGTTCACTGCGTCGTAACGTAGACTAATGGATGAAATATGTTGATTCAATGATGCTGATTGATATAATTGTATTGCTACATGTGTGCCACCAAATACCGCTTACTAAATTTCAGATTTCATGAACTGTTAACTTGTTGCTAAAAGATGAACTAAGGATGAACTTGTAGGCGTGTCGTTTTGCTGAAATGTTACTATCCTATGTCCATTGTACACCTCATGTAGAGTTTCATGCTTAGGTGAGTCGGTTAAGCCTTGCTGAGCCTTTGTGCTCACAGTTGCTGCTTAAGTGTTTTTCAGGTGAGGAGCCACCCACGGACTCGGAGTACGAGTCCACCGGCGAGGGTTACCCTCCGTCGGGGACCACGGCTGAGTGGGAGCCGTACACGCCGCGCTGAGCTGAGACGTGCAGCTAGTGTGGGTTGCCCTAGGGCGGGGCAACCGACTTTTGCTAAATAGGCGGGCGTGAGTTGTATAGTGTAGTCTTCCGCTGTGTAATAGAACAATAATTGTAACTGAAGTTTGTACTTGTTTGTACAGTTTCAGCTGTTTTTCCCATGTAATATATTGTGTTCTTATGACGTGTGCTATCGGGTGTCGCATCGCGCGGCACCACCCTCTGCGATCCTGGATGAGCGGATTCCGGTCCGCCACAGCCTGGTATCAGAGCTGCAGTGGGGATAGCACAGTACTAAAGGACTGCATTATGGGAAAAACTTAGGTATACGGTGAGGATTCGGTAGTTGCCCAAGTAAGGACTATATTAGCATAGTTACTTAAAGTGGCAAAGACTAACTTATGTGTTATAATTCTGAATTTCAATTATGTAACGACGCACCTACGCTCTGGTAAGTATGGTAAGGAACGCCACCGAAAGCGGTTCAATTTCGGTTAGCTCTCCCTGACGAGGGACGTGGTTCAGGGATTGATCTCACAGCTTGGTGTGAGATGTCAATATGAATCTCTTGGACTCTTCATGTCCCTGAGTTCATATGAAACGCTGATCCCTAGCGTGCATTAGGCAAGTAAGTGGAGACCCCATCGCGTGGTCAGTAACGCGAGAGTGTGTTCGTCTGGAAATAGCCCAGGAGGACATACGCAGCGCTTGCCATCGGCGTGCCCTGCAGGGCAGTAGGTGGTATCTGTTGGGTTGATAACATTCCCAACCGTGACGACCCGTTCATGACATACTCGGGTTCCCCGTCGTGTGGTGTTGAAACACGATCACGTGCCTTGAGACGTGACTTAGCTCAAGGACGGCCGTATGGAAATGATACGGGCGTTTGTATTTACTTTTAGATATGGAACTGCCTGAAATGAACAAACTTTGAGTGCACCATCATTGTGTGGTCTTCTGCAGGTACTAACCACGTATGTATCCGTGTAGAAAACGTGTGCGAGAGACCGTTTAGTGCCACACTTGAGACGTATATACCAGTATGATCCGGTTAGGATTTTCTTTTGTGAGGAACGTAGTACCGAGATATTGTAGGCATATGCATGAGTATAATGATAACAAAGAATTAAAATCTATAGGTTCAACAGTTAGGACCCTGGTTGGGTATAAGAATGGGGTAGCGATGAGTGTAGTTCCAAAAAGACTGAAAAACAGAGTGCTCTGTTTTGGGCAGCATGGTTGCTGATCTTCAACAGGGCATAACTCACAGGTCTTTTAGCCCAGGGAGGTGTGCTATATAGTTCTGGAAAGGTATTCAAGTACTCTACAACTTTGTTGTAGACTTCCAGAGCTGAAACTCGCCTTGAGATGGCTGAAATCCCAGAGGAATTTAAACTGTCTAGAACCAGGGCAGAGTAAAACATCCGCTGAACTGATCGGTTTTTTTCAAACATAACTCCCAGTAGAAAAATCTAAAATTGTCATATAATACATCCTTAGAAAGAGTAGAAGATGTTTGACATCTTTGCAATTCAAAGTTTCTGAAGTTTCAGCACAGAATTTAGTGGAAATCAGGATTGAAAACAGCCACTTCCAAGGGAGGTGCTGCTAAAAATTCTTCCAGAAATTCTGCTGAATTTGAATTAGCATGACTTTTTAACCAAAGCTGATCTGAGGGCAAATGAGTACTCGTTGGAAAGATACTGAAGTTAACTTTAACTTTGGTATTCAACTTGAGTCATGAAAATGCCCAGAAACAGATCAAAACTTGGAATAGGTAGCAACTGGTCATTCTGACAGAAGAATGACAGTTGAACTCATTGAAAAGGGTGTTGTACCCTAAGGGTGTTATACGTGATGACAACGCAATATTAATGTCTCGTAGAGACCAAACCCAGTTATGGTGAGCTTCCAAAGAGGGGGTTCATCAAGTTGGATTAAGCTAACTTGTGTTTGGTCTGGTAATGGTATAGCTTGTGCAAAGTTATTACATTATCTACTTACGAGATATTTTGCATGTTTTGGTTGTCATAATGTTTGTACGCCCAGTTCTATTGGACTGCATGCAAAATGTTGCGGGACTGATGTTTAATGTCGCATGGTTGCAGATGGTTCGTACTAGGACCACGCACGAGGTTGGTGGCTCTAGCCAAGGTGGAGGCGATGACTTCCAGCCACCGGCCTACGACAGCACCCCGCAGCAGCAGCCACCACCGCCGCCTCCGCTTACGCTAGCGGATGTGATAGCGGCATTGGTGGGAGGTCGTGAGGAGCAGACCGACCTGCTCCGCACGATCGTGCAGAATACGTCCCAGGCGGGAGGACGTCAAGAGCGAGGGCCTCGTGAGCCCCGCGAAGTGTCGTACTCGGATTTCATGAGTACACACCCTCCAGTGTTCACCGAAGCTGAAGAACCACTGGAGGCGGACAACTGGCTGCGGACTATCGAGTCCAAGTTCGGGCTGCTCCCGTGTACGGAGCGGCAGAAGACACTGTTCGCAGCGCAGAAGCTCCACGGTGCCGCTGGTGCGTGGTGGGCGAATTATGTCGCCTCACGACCGGCTGGCCATGCCGTGGAATGGCAAGAGTTCCGGGAGGCGTTCCGCGCCTATCACATTCCTCCCGGAATAATGAAGAGAAAGTTCCAAGAATTTTTGGAACTGAAGCAGGGCGGGAGGAGTGCCCACGACTACTCCCGTGCCTTCAACCATCTGGCGCAGTATGCGTCAGACTACATCTCCACGGAGGAGAAGAAGAGGGAGCACTTCTATCAGGGGTTACATCCCGAAATGAAGACCCACCTCGTACAATGGAACCGCGGCACATTCAACGATCTAGTCAATGCCGCCATCATGCAAGAGGACGCTCAGCGGGAGTTAGCAGCTGAGCAGAGGAAGCGTAGCGCTCCACCTAGCAGCGGTGGGAGTGGCGCTCCCCAGAAATACCGTATGGTGTATCGGACACCATCCGGGCAGCAGTGGCGTCCACCGGCGCGACCTCAGCAGTTCGGGGGACGTTCGTTCCAAGCACCCCCGTTCCGTCCGCCGATGCCACCACCAAGACAGCAACAGCAGACGGTACCCCGGGCGTTTCCACCGCCACAACGCGCCCCAGGTTTCCGTCCACCGATCAGCGGGGGACCGCCCCGTTTCACCTGCTTCACGTGTGGCCAGGCGGGCCACTTTGCGAAGGACTGTCCCCAGGGGCAGCAGAGCAGCGGGCAAGCCCAGTTTCAGGGCGGTGCTCGAGGCCGACCTCCGGCAAAGAAGGTTGGTTAGCGGACTGGAGGCGTCCGCAACCTCGACAGTGAGGACGCCCCAGAGGGAGACAACGTGCTGGCGGGTACGTTTACTCTCAACCATCAAGCCATAGTCATACTATTTGATTCGGGTGCAACCCACAGCTTCATAAGTGCATCCTATGTGGCTAAACATCAATTGCAAGTCTTCCCAACCGACTGCACTTATATGATATGCTCACCGGGAGGGAAGATTTCAGCTAATATGATGATTCCAAAGGCACCTCTGTGCTTAGGTGGGAAACTATATCCCACCACCTTGATAATCCTTATGGGACAAAAGATTGATGCAATCTTAGGGATGTCATGGCTGCAATACCATGGCGCTGTCCTAGAGACTCGGACACGGACGGTTCACTTAAATTCTCCATTTCACCGTCCGCATTCCATGGTATTAGACACGCCAGTCCGGGAAGTTTTAGCAATTAATAATGCTGAAGCTCTCAAGTTAGAAGACATCCCCGTAGTCCGGGAGTATCCTGATGTGTTCCCGGATGATCTTCCGGGCATGCCACCTGAGCGGGATGTCGAGTTCAAAATTGAACTTGCACCCGGGACTACACCCATAGCACGGAGACCATACAAAATGGCTCCAAATGAGCTGGAGGAACTGAAAGAACAACTCAATGATCTGTTGAGCAAGGGTTTCATTAGGCCGAGTTCCTCGCCTTGGGGATGCTCGGCGCTATTCGTGAAGAAGAAGGATGAGACCCTGAGGCTGTGTGTGGATTACCGGCCGCTCAACGCCGTCACCATCAAGAATAAGTACCCGCTGCCCCGCATCGACATATTGTTTGATCAACTTGTGGGTGCCAGTGTGTTCTCCAAGATGGACCTTCGCTCTGGATATCACCAGATAAAAATCCGGGCGGAGGATATTCCGAAGACGGCATTCTCGACGAGATATGGACTATATGAATATCTCGTCATGTCATTTGGTCTCACAAATGCTCCAACCCATTTCATGTATCTCATGAACTCGGTGTTCATGCCGGAGCTGGACAAGTTCGTGGTAGTGTTCATCGACGATATCTTGGTTTACTCCAAGACGGAAGCCGAACATGCCGAACACTTGCGGATCGTTCTTCAACGATTGCGAGACCATAAACTCTACGCTAAGTTCAGTAAATGCGAATTTTGGATCAGCCAAGTGCCATTCTTGGGACATATCATCTCAGCTGAAGGCATTGCGGTTGACCCAAGCAAAATAGAGCAAGTGCTGAAATGGAAAACTCCCACTTCAGTCCATGAAGTCAGAAGCTTCCTCGGGTTAGCTGGATACTATCGGAGATTCATTCCAAGTTTCTCCAAGCTCGTTAAGCCGATGACAGAATTGCTGAAGAAGGGGACGAAGTATGTTTGGAACACGGCGTGTGAAGGAGCCTTCCAAGCATTGGTGAAGCATCTCACAACAGCCCTGGTCTTAGCTCAGCCGGATACAACAAAGCCCTTCGACGTTTATTGTGACGCGTCCGGTATTGGGCTTGGCTGCGTGTTGATGCAGGCAGGACGTGTGGTCGCTTATGGCTCACGCCAACTTCGGAACCATGAGCAGCACTACCCGACTCACGATCTTGAACTTGCTGCCGTGGTGTTGGCGCTGAAAATGTGGAGGCACTATCTCCTGGGGAACTTGGTGCATCTCTACACCGACCACAAGAGCTTGAAATACATTTTCACCCAGAAGGAGCTGAACATGAGGCAGAGGAGGTGATTAGAACTGATCAAAGATTATGAGATTGAGATCCATTACCACCTCGGCAAGGCGAATGTGGTTGCCGACGCGCTGAGTCGGAAATCGCATGTCCATCACCTCACCATTACACCGATGGAGGAGGAAGAGCCAAGTTTATACTTGGTTCCTTATGGATCGCTGTACAACCTTGCCCTCATCCCTACTATTAGGGAGGACATCATTGCAGCTCAGAAAATGGATAAAGGCATGGCACATCTCCGGAGACGGGTAGACAATGGAGAAATTAAATGTTTCCGGAAAGATGATGAGGGGACGCTGTGGTTCAATGACCGCATAGTCGTACCCCGAGATATGGAGTTGAGGAAAAAGATCCTCGATGAAGCTCACTTGTCTAAATACTCCATTCATCCGGGCAGCAACAAAATGTACCAAGATTTAAAAAAGAAATTTTGGTGGACACGGATGAAGCGGGAGGTAGCTAAGTACGTATCCGAGTGCGATACGTGTAGACGAGTGAAAGCTGATCATATGAAGAAATCAGGGCTGCTGCAACCCCTGAAGATCCCGGCATGGAAATGGGAAGATGTGAGCATGGATTTCATTATGGGATTACCCCTAACAGCCAACAAGCATGATTCCATATAGGTAATCGTCGATCGGTTAACCAAGACGGCTCACTTCATTCCGGTGAATACACGTTACAATGCCGGCAAATATGCGGAGCTATACATAGCGAAGATTCTATGCCTATACGGGGTACCCAAGACCATTGTCTCAGATCGAGGTGCATTATTTGTATCTCGCTTTTGGGAGCAGCTACACGCTGCATTGGGTACTAAGTTGATCAGGAGCTCCGCCTATCACCCTCAGACAGATGGTCAGACAGAAAGGGTGAATCAAGTCCTGGAAGACATGTTGAGAGCATGTGCCATCCACCATGGTAGGAACTGGGATGATCACCTACCATTGGCGGAATTCTCGTACAACAACGGTTATCAGGCGAGTATCAAAATGGCACCCTATGAAGCTCTCTACGGTCGTAAATGCCGCACCCCATTAAATTGGTGCGAGTCCGGTGAAAGGGTCGCATTCGGGGTTGATGTGGTGAACGACGCCGAGGAGCGCGTTCGGACAATTCAAGCCAATTTGAAGGCCGCTCAATCCCGACAGAAGAGCTACGCTGATAAGAGGCGTAGGCCGTTGCATTTTGACGTTGGGGAACACGTGTACCTCCGCGTGTCTCTGATGAAGGGCGTGCACCGGTTCGGTGTGAAGGGGAAGCTCGCTCCGCGTTTCATTGGACCCTACGCTATCACCGAGAAGTGTGGACCAGCAGCGTATCGATTGGAGCTACCGGCATCTCTGGCTGGTGTCCATGATATTTTCCATGTTTCGCAACTGCGAAAATGTTTGAAGCATACAACTGCTGTTCCTACCGAAGACATCGGCGAGCTGAAACCGGATTTAACATATGATGAATATCCGGTGGGAATTCTTGATGAGAAAGCCAGGACCACACGCAGCAGAACGTTGTGGTTCTACAAAATACTCTGGAGCAACCACACCGCCGAAGAAGCGACGTGGGAGAGCGAGGAGTTCCTTCGCTCAAATTACCCGGAGTTTATGGCTTCTCAACACAGGTAAGTCCCTATTACCTCGCTATCTCTTCTTTTATAATCTCGGGACGAGATTCTTTTAAGGGGGGAGGGATGTAAAAGCCCAAGAAAAGGGACTTGCAAAAACTTTTCTTCACCTCACAACACCACAGTTTTTATTGTGGACACCATAGGAAATGTTGTGAAGAGCAAGTAACCTCCATCAAAAGAATAATTAGAGGGGAAAGCCTTCACTTTCACAATGTAGGGTTTCTACACATGAGCATGAGAGGTTGAGCTCACCCCTAGGATTTGAAAAGTCTTGGGAAGGTTCAGTCCAAAGCTCATGCAAATTCAACAATTTTTGAGGCACTTTTGGGTTATTTCAAAAAGAGGCCAATTTGAATGTAAATTCAAATTGCAGCAACTTTCATCACCCAAATTTAAAAGTTAGCTCCATATCTATACTCAGCACATTTTTCTGAGTAAACCCACCAATTTTCATCTCCATTGGAGCTCATGTTGTCAAGAGCTAAATTTGCAAGAATTCAAAACTGAATTTGAATTTCAGTTTAAATATGAACCACATTTAACCAAACAAAGTTTGAATTTGAGAATTCAAATTCAAACAAAGACTTGGGAGCTAAGTCTCACATTAAATTGTGAGTAGCTGGTGGGATAATTAGCAAAAACAGAAAAGAAATATTAGGGAAAAAGAAGAAAGGGGGAGGCCCACAGGTCAGTGGCACACAGGAGGGGCAGTCGGTTGCTGCAGCCGACCCCGACTTCGCGCGCAAGCCAGGGAACGGCGGCGAGCCACCGAGGCAGCGATCGGCCACCTCACGGTGCCAAACCGTGGCTTAAAGGCCAGCGCACAGCCCACGCCGCTTTCCTCCTGCTTTCCAAACGAGAACCCCCCCCCCTACCGAGCTCCTTCCTCGTTTCCGCGCGAGCACAGAAACGCCGCCTCTCTGATCGCCGGCGTCCGGCCAGCCCAGGCACGCTCGTGCCCGACGAGCCACACAAGAAAGGACCGCCTTAAGGTGCTGATTCTTCTAGTCCCTACCGTTCGTCATTTCATGGGCAGTCGAGGGAGTATTTCGCCGGGAAAGCTTTGGGTGTTTTAAGACCGAGCTCCCACAAAATCCCAAAATTCGTGGGGGTTAGCTCATCACCGGGAAAACCGAGTCATGTACACGCTCTATACACGGCCACGACCACCTAGGATCGAAAACCAGTAAAAACCGTGGGCTAGGTTGACGGTTCTTTGAAGTTTTCTGAAGCACAGCCGATATCCGGCCTAGGTCGCCGGTGAGGTCATAGTTACCGCCGTTTTCACGGGGATCGGTGTCCATGTCCATGACCAGCAGGTGTCAGCGGAGCTCCCCGAGCAAACCGCATCGAAAAAGGTGCGTGGGATGCCGAGTTCGACGTCGCCGGTGAGCTCCCGGCCACTGTTGCCGTCGGGAGCCCTGTTCCGGCCATTGTCAAGCTCCGGGAAGGGCACCACAGTGTTCCCCAGGCCGGGATAGGCACAGGCGGCGAGAATCAGCAAGCTCCGAAGGCCGGAACCCCTCTCCGGCGAGAGCTCCGGCGAGCTCGGCGGCGGGGTCGCGCGGGTGGCCGGAGGAGGACGAAGGGGTAGGCCCCACGCGTCAGCGGCTGGAGATAAAGGGGTGGGATTCTCTGTGGTCCGGGATCCAGTGCGGCCGCGCGGGAATGAGTCTGCGGCCCCATGTGGCTCGGATCCAGCGGTCGACACGTGTACGTGGACCCACCCGCAGGATTTAAACATTTCTGGAATTTCCAGTTTTAGTGCAAATTTTAGAGCTCCATAACTTTTGCTAGGAAGCTCCAAATTTAGTGATTCAAATTGGGTTGGATTCATCTTGCCTAGCTCTGTCCAGACATACAACCCAATTTGGATGAAACCCAATAATTAATTCTGGAAAATTCTTTAAATCTTTTCAGCAAAAGAATTTTAGAGGGAGTTTGGTTCATCCAAAAATCCCCAAATTTTGCCAGAATGTTCTTTAGGACATTAGTAAACCCCTGTAAAAGTTTCAGACCATTTGGAGTCGATTTGATCAGAGCAATTCAAATTGGAAGGTGCTGTGTTCATTTGAATGCAGAAACATTTTCAGAGAATTTCCAAAACTTGGAAATTCAGTTCTGGGCAATTCTTAACCCCAAAAATGTTAGGAAAATTCAGGCAAACTCTATGCGCTATAATTGAAATTGTAGTTCATTAAGTTGAGCATGAACAGGGGTATTACCTCAGAATAAAATTCTTCCTTGCTTATCTGCTAAGAAAATTATTCTGAGCAAACCACTCCATGAAAAGTGCTAATGTTTGGTCCAGAGGGTTTTCTTGTGACAAGGAACTCACATAAAAATTCTCAGCTCCATTGGAGCTCTAGATCACCCCTGTCCTGTTTACCACTTAAGGGATTAAGATGGAAAAGGGGGAAAACCACTTAGCATTTAACCATGTGGTTAAGTCCAAGCCAAACCACCAACACCAGTTCATCTTTAAATTCTTAAACAAAGTTCCAGGTGTTAGAGGCTGGTTATTAGAACTAATAGTAGAAGTCTTACTCGAAAACTCACATTTGCATCTAAATTAACATGTAGTATTTCATTAACGTGTAGCCGTTGAAGAAGAGACTCCGGAAGTGCTGGACTTCCTTCTTCCGGACGAAGAACTAACTCCTGACCAGCAGCAACAAGGCAAGCCCCGGTTTGCATTAACCTTTTTATAAGTTTTCTTTTGTTTACATGAGTCATGTGAAGTATGATTGTGCATTAGGTGTAGGATGAATGGAACCCCACTTGCATAACCAAAGGTTCCTAAAAGAGTGAGGGTAGTGTCTAAGACCTCGAGTCGACCGGCTATGCTTAATGAGTCATAGGACTTCGGTACAAGTCGAGTAGTTGGAATCTACTCGCGAGATAGGCTTGGGACACACGGGTTCGGTTGAGTGATGTGAGATCATTTTAGTAATGAAAATGAGACTAGGCAGGGGCTAGGGCGCAGCAAGAGGGAGTCTTGTGTGCGCAGCCCTGTCCGTGTCGATTGAGGACCGATCCGTGTGCGGCCCTGCTGAGCAAGTGTTGAACGTACCGAAGGCATATCGGATATATGGGCCCCGATAAACCGATGTAGCCTAAACCTCCGGGCGTCGAGGCATAGCACACCGATTTATAGGTGTAGGTTGAGGGCAGCAAGGTGGAAATCTGCCAACGGGCATAGAGAGATGCTCCGTGTGGGGAACCTCCTGCTCGTTTCGGTGCGACCGGTTCGACGTTTGGGCTGTTGGGTGAAAGGTTGTCCCGTACGACATCGAGTGAGCGTGCTGTGCAGCTCCACAGGTGGGCGTACGTGACGTGCTCTTTGGGTTTTCCCTGCAGGTGTATATCGAGTCGATTCGCCGTCCCTCGCGGTGACGAGTACCGCTTGTTCACTGCGTCGTAACGTAGACTAATGGATGAAATATGTTGATTCAATGATGCTGATTGATATAATTGTATTGCTACATGTGTGCCACCAAATACCGCTTACTAAATTTCAGATTTCATGAACTGTTAACTTGTTGCTAAAAGATGAACTAAGGATGAACTTGTAGGCGTGTCGTTTTGCTGAAATGTTACTATCCTATGTCCATTGTACACCTCATGTAGAGTTTCATGCTTAGGTGAGTCGGTTAAGCCTTGCTGAGCCTTTGTGCTCACAGTTGCTGCTTAAGTGTTTTTCAGGTGAGGAGCCACCCACGGACTCGGAGTACGAGTCCACCGGCGAGGGTTACCCTCCGTCTGGGACCACGGCTGAGTGGGAGCCGTACACGCCGCGCTGAGCTGAGACGTGCAGCTAGTGTGGGTTGCCCTAGGGCGGGGCAACCGACTTTTGCTAAATAGGCGGGCGTGAGTTGTATAGTGTAGTCTCCCGCTGTGTAATAGAACAATAATTGTAACTGAAGTTTGTACTTGTTTGTACAGTTTCAGCTGTTTTTCCCATGTAATATATTGTGTTCTTATGACGTGTGCTATCGGGTGTCGCATCGCGCGGCACCACCCTCTGCAATCCTGGATGAGCGGATTCCGGTCCGCCACACCAACTCTTGTAACACTCCTTCTCCTTAATGGCCTTTTGTACATCCTCATTCCTCCACCAAGTGTCTTTATCAACAAGTTTATTTCCTTTTGTCACACCAAACACCTCACTAGCTACCTTTCTAAGCAAGTTGCTATCTTCACCCACATACTATCTGCATCTCTATTTTCTGCCTAGGGTCCTTCTGTGATCACCCCTTTTTAAAGGATTCTTGTGATTCCCCTTTTAACTTCCACCACTTTGTTCTTGTGACTTTGACACCTTTGTCCCGCAAAGAACCTGTGTGGAAGAGAAAGTCAACTACCACAAGCAGAAGTTTAATAATATAGGAAGCTGATTTTTGCATAACAAAGCTTGGCTACACGTTGATCCTTATGTTCAGATTATTATAGCAGCAAGTTAATGGGACTCATGCACCACAACAACGGAAGTCCGCAATCAAACAAGAAACACTTATTCCGATGTTGCTTGCGTAAGGTGAAATAGAAATTTAGTTTGCACTATCTCTAATACATCCAAGGTTTTGATACAATGATTAAACGAAGAGCAACATTCTTTAGCTTCAATTCCTCTTAACTTACTACGTCACAGCATAGTGAACAAGTATGCTAGGTACCTAACCGCGAGCGACGGTGATTCGAATCAATGACAACCCGGAATGCACGACACATACACCCGCCTCGAAAGACTCGTACAGGAGCTCCTTCTTACGTTGTATGCAGCAACTTTCACATGACACCCCGATATAGAAACACGTTTCGTCCCAAGCAGGATGGTTCTCTACACGGCCACGTTGGAATTGCCCGCTAAAGGATTTACACCTCCCGCCTTCTCAACGCCATTCCAGGACGAAGGATGAGTTTCCACAATACAGTCCATTGAGTTACATCAGTTTAATGGGTCCCATAAACCATTATGTATCCGGTACAGCTCAAGCTTGTCCAGTAGGACCTTATACGGTGTGGTCCTCAACCGACACAGACGGGGCTACAGTCTCAGCCTCCACACCGACCTTACCATAACCGGCCCAGGCCCAATGTGGTCACAAGCATTGTCTCACCCATCGGGTCGATCCAATCTTGTGCGTCCCATCCTACAGAAACTCCCCATACACATCTCACTTTACTTGAGAGTGCTCTATCAACTATTTTCTCTCGAGTAGGCTCTACTACTTGACTTCTCTCCCGAGTATATTCCAACTACTCGACTTCTACCGAGCTATCTACAACATTAGCCTAGCCAACTACGACGAAGGAAATCCTATACTAACCATTCTACTCAGGGAATTCATGGTTGATGCAAGTGGAGTATCAAAAATCCTAGACATAATGCACAATATCACTTCTAATCAATATTAAGTGAAAGCAAAACAAAATTTGTAAAGGCTATTATATGCAAACCGGGGTTTGCCTTGCTCAATGGTTTAGTTAGTGAACCTAGGAAGTCAGTCTTCGTCTGGAGAGTCCACCACAACAGTTACGAGATGGAGATCCTCGCCTCTGAGTTGAACTCCTCGTCGAGCTTCGACGTCACGTGAACTATCGAGATGTAAATGCACATAAATTCAAAAGTAATTTAGAAAGTGATTCAACTCTGTTGTACAAGTTAAATAAGGATAAGAAGTGAACAACAGTGAAGTTTATGTTGTTGTGATCTACAGCAATAGAGTGGGAAATTTGAGGGGTAATGGAAGTAGGATTTAAACACTATGTTGGATAGGAGTTTATATGGACATAGACATATAATAAGGAATGGCTGGGGTTCAAGAAGTCCAACGAATCTGAAAATTTAACAGTAGATTCAAGGTATGGTATGTAGGCAGTGCGCAAGGTTTGAGCTCAAGCAATGAATGAAGGTGGTCACAATAATTCCTTATGTCTTTTCACTTTTCTGAATTTCCATTCTAGTTCTGGAGCTTTGACATGCTGAACAATACACTTTTTGTTAAGTACACAATTTTCTGAGTCTATAGGAATTGGTTTCACCATTTTTGGAGCTTCCTACATGGAGATATGTATATTACAGGATTTGGTAGAAGGCTGAAAAGGTTTCTGTTGTTTTTGCCATTTTTCAAAGACATAGAGGATTGAAACATAATTTGATCCAGTAAATGATGTCAAATGACTCTGAAATTTCTACTGGAGTTCAAGGATATTTATATTAAGGTTCTGACTAAAATTGGGAATTTTCCAATTAACAGAACTCCTAGAATTAAATTCCTAAGATTTTTCTTAAAGGAACCAATGAGACAAATCCAGGGACTTCCATAAAAATTATTTTAAACGACTGGATAGCACTAATAAAGAGTATTCTAACAAAATTTATTTGAAGATTTTGGAAATTTCTACACAAATTTATGAAGGTTTGAAGTTTGACTAAAACTGAAAAAGAAAAGGAAATGTTTAAACTTCTGACAGCGGGCCCCACCGCGGTCTTCTTCTTCCTCGGACCAGCGGGGGTCGCGCGGCAGCGTGCTCCGGCGAGGCTCACCGGAACGGCATTCCCGGCCTCCTCCAGAGCTCAAAATCGCCACCTCTAGGTTTTGGACCACGAGGAACTCGATGGTGGGGTCAGATTGGACCATATGTGGCCGGAAACATGCGTGCGACAGCTGCAGCGGCGGCTAGGGTTTTGACGACATCGGAAATCCTCAACCAAGGCAAGCAAGACTTGGGGAATGGTCCGAAAGCTTCCGGGGAGCACGGGGAACACCGAACGGAGGAGCACGGGGGTGGAAAACGCCGGCAACCCTACTCTCGACGGTGAGCCGAGGAGCTTTTTCAGCAGCGAAGGGAAAAACAGTTATAGCATGGCTGATTCTCGATGGTTTCCACCGCTTTTTCTTCGAGGGTGTGCGCTAGGACATGAGGAAGATCCTTGCTACCGGTTTCGACCGATGGTTGCACGTGCAAACGAAATTTGAGGGTAGATCGACCCTGTTTGTGATGAATTAGGTTTCGGGAAAACTTGAAATTTGAGCGACCGGGTTGAGCAAATGATAGACGGTCTTCAGCTACGTGATCTAGGCATGCAAGCACACCTTTTTCATGTAGGAAGGTGGAGGAGCGGACGGCCATAGTGTCCAGGCGACGGTGAACCGAAGCGTAGCCGCCGTGTTCCACCTCGGAGTGTGGCAACAAACTTCAATTTTCAAGCACCCATGAGCAGGGAACGTAGGAATTGAGAGGGTAGGACGATCGAGCATGGAGTTGTGCTACCTTTCGGTGTTTAGAGCCCGATCAACCGGCAACTCGGTTAGCGGTGCGAGCTCGGACAGAGGTGCGCGGGCGCCAGGTTGCTTTCGCGGGAGAAAACAGAGAGAGCGAGCTGGAGTGGGAGAGAACGTCGGGGGTACTCGGGGCATAAGAGATAAGGGCGAGGGAAAAGATCGGGCGAGCGCTTGGGAGGGATCCCAGGCAGGCAGCTCGCCGGCAGCGCATGCCGCGCGCTGAGATCACAGGGGAATCGGTTTCTCTAATAGAGGCTGACATGTGGGTCCCGCCAGCTTCTCAATTTTTTCTTCTCTGGTACTTTGAATTTCCCACATAATCTTTGTCCAACAATCACAAAAATTGGAGGGTAGACTAAGAAACATATGTGGAACTCAAATATGCAATCATATTTTGAAATTTACCAAGTTTGGTTCAGATTTAAATTGAAATTTGAATTCAAATGCTCTCTCAATGATTCCTTTGAATAAAGAGTACATGAGCTCCAAAAATTATCAAATTTGGAAGATAAGCTATTTGATACAATTGAGATTTATTAGTTGATTCAATTGTATGCATTTGTACAGTTTGAACATGAATCATTTTAAAAATAGCTCAATGGATGTTGAAATTGCACCACTCTCTTCACAGTGGTTGTTTACACGATTTTAAATCATGTAGTGAAGTACACTCCTCATATTAACATGGGTTAAGCATGAGTTAAATAAAATTTTTTAACTCCCTCACATGTCCATTGTGTGTTAATTATTTTATGTAACGCACCAATAGTCCTTCTCCTTAATTGTTCTTCATAAGTTGAAATACAACTTTACAAAAGTTTAGGGCTGTTACACGGGCGAGCACGCTTTGATGGGAATTTGACACGCTCAAATTTTGTGACGGAGAAATGGTGGATGAATTTGGAGTACACATCTGCCGACTCATGACACAACTTGAGATGCTCGGCAACGGCTACACCGAGGAGGAGATTGTCCATAAGTTTCTGCAGGCTGTACCTACGAAGTTTGAACAAATTGCTGCATCCATTGAAACCCTGCTCGATCTGAGTGAGGTGACGGTGGATGACATGATTGGACGTCTCGAGGCCACAGAAGAAAGGCTCGGCACCGGAAGTGGCGGCGGTGATGCATCGGCGAAGCTGAGCCTGATGGAGGACGAGCTACTCGCGTGGCTGTCCTCACGTCTCAAGTTGACGGGCAGTGGGGGCCTGGAACGCCGGAAGGAAACATCATCGAGCACGAAGAAGGGCCATGGCCGTGGATGCGGTCACGGTCGAACCAGTGGCGGACGCGGTGGCGGGAACACCAGTCGCGACGGCCAAGGCGTGGCCGGCGACGAGTGTCGCTACTGTGGCAAGAGGGCCATTGGGCTCGTGATTGCCGCAAGAAGAAGAAGGATGAGGAGGCTCACATGGTTCAGGCAGAGGAAGACAAGGCGTCTCTCCTGGTGGCCACTGTCACAACAAAAAACAGTGGCCCCAAATTTGTGCCGCCTGCACCAACGGAGTCGTGCAAGTCCCCTACATCACTCCACCTGGAGGAGACTCTTCGTCCAGCTCAGAGATGGGCGTGAGGGGGACTGCACATGGCGGATCCTCAACACAGGAGCGATGAATCATATGACGAGTGTGAAGTCTGCGTTCTTGGACCTTGATGTAGGGATCCATGGCACTGCATGCTTGGTGACGGCTCCATTGTCGTCACCGAAGGGCGCGGGACTGTGCTCTTCGAGTGCAAGAACGGCGAACACCAGGCACTCACCGGGGTGTATCAAATCCCACGTCTCACCACCAGCAGCTTGGGGCAGCTAGAGGAATATGGCTACAAATCATCATGGAGAGGGGATTTCTCTGCATTTGGGGCGCCGATGCCTGCTTGCCAAGGTGCCTAGGTCACAGAACTGGCTGTATGTGCTGCTGCTCAACATCAGCAAGCCGGTGTGCCTCGCAGCACACTGCAGCAACCCGGCGTGGCACTGGCATGCGAGGTACGGCCACCTGAATTTTCGTGCATTGCGGCTGTTGGTGCAAGAAGAAATGGTGAGAGGGCTGCCACGGCTTGATCATGTTGATCAGGTCTGTTACAGCTGTCAGGCTGGGAAACAACGACGCCTACCGCTTCCAGGCCATACAAAGTATCGTGCGCAGCACAAGCTCGAGCTGGTGCACGGTGGCCTTTGCGGACCTGTAACGCCCGAGACACCCATCGGCAAGAAATATTTTCTTCTGCTCGTTGACGAACTGAGCCGCTATATGTGGCTCGTTCTGCTCGAGTCCAAGGATCAGGCTGCTGCAGCAATTGTGCACTTCAAGGGTGTGGCTGAAGCTGAATCAGGGAGGAAGCTGGGTACACTACGTACCGATTGTGGTGGAGAATTCACGACGCACACATTCGCTGAATACTGCGCCGAGCACGGGATCAACCGTAATCTTACTACGCCGTACACACCTCAACAAAATGGCATGGTGGAACGGCGTAATCAGACCGTGATGGGGATGGCCAGAAGCATGATGAAGGCTATGGCGATGCCAAGCTAGTTCTGGGGGGACGCAGTCACTACTGCTGTCTTCATCCTGAACCGAGCACCGACACAAAGTGTTGAAGGGAAGACGCCGTACGAGGTGTGGCATGGGACCAAGCCTCCAGTATATTTTCTCCGAACGTTTGGCTGCATCCCGCACATCAAGTCTGTCGGTAAGCACCTGTCCAAACTTGATGACAGGAGCACACCCATGGTATTTGTTGGTTATGAACCAGGAACAAAGGCGTACCGTCTCTAGAATCCAGCAACACGGCGCATACACATCTCTCGTGATGTCGTGTTTGAGGAGGAATGTGGCTGGAATTGGGGCGCGGAGAAGGGAGCTGGATCGGATGGCGATACAGACCCATTCCACGTCGAGTTCATCACGGTGCAGACCGGTAGTGGCGTACAAGGGCCGGTGGAGTCGCCTTTGATGCCAGCTGCGATACCACGAACCTCGACTCCAGAACCACAACACCGATGATGCCGGCTACTGCGGCAATGCCCACGTGCGGGTCTGAGCCTCGCACATCGTTAGCTGCACCAGCTCTTGGGATCGAGTTTACATCACCACCAGTGGGTGAAATCGACCTCGATCATGATCACGATGATGCTCCTCTCAGGTTTCGTGCAGTGGACAATATTCTTGGGCTGTAAACACCTCTTGGCTTGGTCAAGCAGGAGGCGGTCCAGGAATTATTGGTGGCACTCGAGGATAAACCTGCAACAGTAGAGGAGGCGCTGCAGACCAAGGAGTGGTGTGCAGCAATGCTTGAAGAGATGGCATCCATTGAGCACAATAAGACTTGGTCTCTCACGGACCTACCTGCTGGTCAGCGTGCCATAGGCCTGAAATGGGTGTTCAAGCTCAAGCGCAACGAGCACGGCAACGTCACCAAGTATAAAGCCCGCCTCGTCGCCAAGCGGGCAGTCATGCTGGACTGCAAGCCATGCACGACTCCAGTCGACCTCTAGGCAAAGATGGCTGATGATTCAGGGCCTCCCGTTGTGGACGCTTCTGGTTTTTGGAGCATTGCTGGAGCCCTACAGTACCTGACGTTCACGCGACCCGACATCGCGTATGCTGTACAACAGGTCTGCTTGCACATGCATGATCCACGGAAGCCCCACCTGACGGCCATGAAGCACATCTTGTGCTACCTTCGTGGGACCCCTGACTTTGGCTTGTTGCTGTGGTGCTCGGTCATTTCCGACCTGGTCGTCTACACCGACACTGACTGGGCTGGCTGCCCGGATACTCATCGCTCCACGTCAGGCTATGCCATCTTCCTCTGGGACAACCTGGTCTCTTGGTCTTCCAAGAGGCAGACGGTCGTCTCCTGCTCTAGTGCTGAAGCAGAGTATCGTGCTGTCGCCAATGGTGTCGCAGAAGCTACTTGGTTGTGCCAACTCTTCAATGAGCTCCAGATTCCACCATCACGCTACACCCTCATCTACTGCGACAACATCAGTGCCATGTACCTCTCCACCAACCCCGTTCAGCATCAGCGCACAAAACATGTGGAGATTGATATTCATTTCATCTGAGAGAAGGTGGCAATTGGACAAGTCCGCGTCCTCCATGTCCCGACGACATCACAGTTTGTGTAACACCCCAAAATCCTGTTAAGAGGGGAATTAATTTTTTTTTGACGTATTGCATGGGCTGCAGAAATTCAAATTTAGTTGGAATTCAAATTCAAACCAGAAAAGAAATGGAAAAAGAAAAGGAAAAACAGAAAAAAACCGGCCAGTGGGCCGAAACCCACCAGCCGGCCCACCCCACCCCGCGCCAGCCCGCAGCCGTGCGCCCCGTTCCCTTTCTCACTGACGTGTGGGGCCCGCCATCCTTCTTCCTCCTCGCGCCCGCGCTCGGCCGGCCGGGACTCTTCTCTCCTCCGAATCAAAACCGCCCCGGATACTCGCGTATCCCAGCCGAATTTCGGTTCTGGACGACGCAAACTCGATCACAACCGAACGCCGCCCTTCCCCGGCTATATAAACATCGGCATCTTCCCGATTTTCACCCACGATCAGCCGTTTTTCCTTCCGGTGAGAACCCGAGTTTCTCCGGCCAATTTCGCTCGATCTTCGCTCGGGATTTCTGATCTAACGCGCTGATCTTGATCCACCGCCTCCGAGGAATCACGCAGGTGCAGAAAACTCGGTGGTTTGCACTTTAAACACAGCGCCGACGAGCCTCGCCGTGAATTCACCTCGGACCTCGTCGCGGACCGCTTTCCAGGACCTCCGAGCTCAAGAAAATCCCCGAGGTGAGATCCCCGACCTCCCCTCTACCGATCTATGCCATGAAATCCCAGTTTTAGGAAGAATTGACGAAGATCCGAAGCTCTCCTGCGAGATCGCTGCCTTCCGCCGCCGCGCGCCGCCGGGCAGCGCCGCCCGCGCTCGATCAGACCTCAGGGCAGAATTCCCTCATCTGTTCTCTACTCTATCGAATCTCGAGGGCGAGATTCAGTTTATGGGGGGTAGGTTTGTCACACCCTCAATTTCATATCCATGCATGCATACATATTTCATATAGAGAAACATTTTAAATAAAGTAGAACGGGGGAGAGATAGCTAAAAAGAGCCAATTCCAATTCACCGAGGAGGACCGTCGACACTTCCCGCGGCCTGCTGGCCACGTGGCGTCTTCGGAGCTCATCCCTGCGGAGGGGGTGAGGTCCGGCAATGCTGGCCACGTGGCAGGCTCGGAGCTTGCCTTTGAGGAAGGGGTGAGGGCCGGCCCCGCTAGACACGTGTTGCCTTCGGAGCAAGTCTCAGCGGAGAAGCGAGGCTCAGCCCCGCGGGACACGTGTTGGCTTCGGAGCTAGTCTCTGCAGAAAAGCGAGGCCCAGCTCCGCGGGACACATGGCGCTTTCGGAGCTCACCCCTGTGGAAGGGATGAGGTCCGGCTCCGCCAGACACGTGTCGACTTCGGAGCTCACCCCTGCGGAAGGGATGAGGTCCGGCTCCGCCAGACACGTGTCACCCTCGGAGCTCGCCTCCGAGAGGTCCGACACTGCTGGACATGTGTCGTCCTCAGGGCTCACCTCCGAGGAGAAGGGAGGTCCAACACTACGGGACACGTGTCATACTCGGAGCACACCTCCGAAGAGAAGGGAGATCCAACACTATGAGGCACACCCCCGGAGCTCGCCTCCGAAAGGTCCGACGCTGTTGGACACGCGGCACTCTATGAGCCCACCTCCGAGGAGAGGGGAGGTCCGGCACTGACACATGGCGCCCCCAGAGCTCGCCTCTGAGGGAGAGGGAGGTCCCGCCCCACCAGACACGTGGCGCACGCGGAGCTCGCCTCTGAAAAAGGGAGGCCCCGCCCTGCTGGACGCGTGGCAGGTCCGGAGCTCGCCTCTGAGGAGAAGCAAGGACCGGCCCCCGCTGGACACGTGGCGCATCCGGAGCTCACCGCTGCGGAGGTGACGAGATCCTTAAGCGGTTTTTCTCCTGTGCGCGCGGGAATACCCGATACTGAGGAAACTGACATGATTTCCACATTGCTACCGCACCAAATCAATTGGAGATAGGTTTGTTAAGATCCAAAACAAATTGAATAGGACTCTTATTTGAACTCCAATCAGAGTAGTACTCTTCTTTCACCCCTTATAAATAGAACCCAAAACTCCCTGGCCGCAACCACGTACCTATTTTCCACCACCCGAGTCGACAACTTGGAGGCCCTAGCTCCCAACTCGCCATGTTAACCCCCTTCGCCGGAGTTCAGTCGCCGGTGAGCCGCTGACGAGCCCCGTCACACCTCGCCGTCGTCGGAAAAGAGCCGACGATCATAAAAGAAGTGAGATAGGTCTTCATTACCCATCCTACGATATCGTCGCATCCGTTTTCTTCGGACGGAACCTTTTTCGTGTGGACAGATCACGTCTTGATCGGTTTTTGACGGTGGTATTGATCTAGATCTTGAGTCAAGATCATCACCACGTCCACACTTGATCCTTACACCCTTGTTCACCATAAAACCCCATGCAAGCCCAGTAAAACATGCAAGAACACGTACAAACTGATCTAATAAAACAGCATCATAGGATTTGCACCATTGTATCTTGAGTAAAGTTTGTGCATGATGATTGATTGCTGTAAATCTTGTATGTGCGTGATCGTGAGTAGAAGGAAAAGCTCGGGAAGCCATCTACGAAGAACTACAGCACCGAGACTTCGAGGCACGTGAGCAACAAGAGCCACAGGAGCAAGGCAAGTGCCCCTTGACCATATTGATCCCATGTTTTGAAAACTGTTTTGTTTCCGAAAATGTGTGTGCTTGAGTCAACTTGATGGGAAACCCTTTTATAGGAGTTTACTAGTTTTGTTAACCATCCTTGTCGTCGGGAAAGTTGATGAGTCGGATATGGTCGTTTTTCCTTTTTGCTTCGCTTAAGCTACGGGATACGGGAAGGCGAAGTAGAACATGTCTAAGTACTGCACTCATATGAATGATGATGATGAGAAATTGATGATAATAATGAGCACAGAACCGGGGGAGATCTAGGCAAGCTTGGTTAGTGGATGTGGTAGAATGGGATGGTGGTTTACTTGCCGTAGATCTAAGGACCGGTTCATGCCAGCACATGCTAGGAAAACAGTGCCACCACAAGGCCAAATATGGGTGCGACTTAGCTGACTAATTAGGTAAGTTACTAGATTGTTATGAAACGTGGAAGGCGCATGGAATGGGAGTCGAGAGAGGGCTGCCCTGGGAATTGCATGGCACAAGAGGGGGCCCGTAGGTGGGAGAATGGTGATTCGAGCCTGCTGGTGAAACGTTAGTGAGTCCATACATCTAGTAGCCCCTTTGTAAAGGCTATTTTGTGATCTCTTGGCCATACACCGACGGTTGTGTACTGGTATAATGGAGGTTCTGCAGTCGCCGATGGGTGACGAAATCACAAACTTGTGGGTAAAGTGGTGCCACCTCTTAAGAGTGTAAAACTATCATGATAGCCGTGCTTACGGTCACAAGCGCATGGCCAGCTCACATGATTAGAGGGAAATTTGGGATGGAAACTTGGGATGGTTATTTGGTTATGGTTATGGTATGGTTATCGGGATTGGTTTCGGGACTGTTGAGTCATGACAATGAGTTTGGTTTTCTGTTATATGATTATGAGATGGATATGAACATGAGATGGTTATTATGAGCATGAGATAAAGTTGAGAAAGATTAATGGTTGGTTGAGACATGGAAAGTGGTGAATTATGAAGGAGGTATGTTTCTGTTTTACTTAAATATATGTTGGGATTAAATTCACTTAAAGAACAGTTGCTGTTTTATCGTGTTTGTGAAATAAACTTTGCTTTCTGCAATGAGCCTTTTGTTCCATACCTTGCTGTAAGCTACATGTCATACTTTTCCCGCACTTGCTGAGTACGACATGTACTCACCCTTGCATTATCATACAAACATCAGCAACGGGAGAAGAGTACTTCGAAGATCATGTGGACTACTAGGCGTGCGAACTACCGTCAACTTGCCTGTGGAGTTGAAGATGGAGCCGCTGCTGTTTAGTTTTGCTTCCGCGATCATTTAGAGACTTCCGCTGCTAGAATAAGTTAGAGACTTCCACTGCAAGAATAAGATAGAGATTGATGTAATAAAGTACTTAAACCCTATTATTCGTGGTTATATTCTGAATTCAGTTTGTGGATTACATGTGTATGTGTGATGAACATCCTGGGCACACATATGCATTGGCTAGGTTCCATGTTTTACGGAACCGGGCGTCACAATTGGTTATGGCAATAGATTAGGATAGTTGGTACCGACTTTTCAACAAAAGGTAAGTCCATCAATAGCTCTCTTAGCCATTCAGCCTCATCGGTAGCTGTTTCTAGTGCTACAAGTTCTGCCCCTGTGGTGGACTTTGTTAATGTAGTATGTTTATAAGAGCCCCATCAAACTGCAGCACCAGCAAGCGTAAACACAAAGCCACTTGTGGCCTTCATCTCATCCGCATCTGAGATCCAACTGGAATCACTATATCCCTCCTACGCTGGGGAATATTCTGTGTAGTGAATTCCAAGTGAGGTTGTGCCTCTCAAATAGCGCAACACTCGTTCAAATGCCTTCCAATGATTATCTCCTAGGTTTGATGTAAACCGACTGAATTTGCTCACAGCATAGGAGATATCAGGTCATGTGGCACCAGCTAGATACATAAGAGAACCGATTATTTGTGATTTTTTCCTCCCCCATGAATTTTTTAAGCTTGATTCATGCATCATAGGGAGTTGGAGAGACTTTGCAGTCCTCAAAGCCAAAGCGAGAAAGAATTTTTCTCCATATAGTGAGATTGATTTAGAGTGATCCCATCCTCACTTTTAATCAACTTTATATTCAGAATTACATCTGCCGGTCCCAAGTCTTTCTTGTCAAAGCATCGAGACAAGAAAGATTTGATCTCATCAATCACGCTTGTGCTTGTTCCAAAAATCAATATGTCATCGACATACAAGCACAATATTACTCCTTGACCCCCACCATAACGATAGTACACACACTTGTCTGCCTCATTCACGCTGAATTCGGTTGATGTCAAAGTGCAGTCAATTTTTTCATGCCATTGTTTGGGTGCTTGCTTTAGACCTTACAGGGATTTTAATAATTTACATATTTTATTCTCTTGTCCAGGAATTTTATAACCATCTGGTTGCTCCATATATATTTCTTCCTCTAACTCTCCATAAAGGAAAGTCGTCTTTACATCCATTTGATGGACAAGTATACCATAAGAAGAAGCAATCGCAAGCAACACTCTAATAGTGGTAATTCGAGCAACGGGAGAGTATGTGTCAAAGAAATCCTCTCCTTCTTTTTGTGTAAATCCCTTGGCTACAAGCCTAGACTTGTACTTTTCAATAGTACCATCTGGCTTCAATTTCTTTTTGAAGATCCACTTATAGCCATTTGGTTTACATCCACTTGGACAATTGGTGATCTCCCAAGTCCCATTTGACATGATGGAGTCCATCTCACTATGGATTGCCTCTTTCCAATACTCTGCATCTGGAGAATCATATGCCTCTGAAAGAGTATTGGGCACATCATCAATAAGATAAACAATAAAGTCATCACCAAATAATTTCGCAATCCTTTGTCTCTTACTCCTATGATAAGATTCAGGATGGACTAAATTGTTATCTTCTCTATATGATGTGTGTCTTTCTTCGTTTGATTGAGGTGGTGTGTAGTCCTTAGAAGCAGTTATATGAGTATGGTTATTCTCATTATAAGATGTGCTACCTACTGCTCTCATTGGAAATATATTCTCAAAGAATGAAGCATCTCTTGACTCCATGATAGTATTCATGTTTTCCTCTGGAGTATCAGATTTAACTACTAAAAATCTATAGGCCGTGTTGTTATGTGCATATCCCAAGAATGCAGAATCTACTGTTTTGGGTCCAAGCTTTCTCTTCTTCGGCTCAGGTAGATTGACCTTTGCCAAACAGCCCCAAGTCATCAAAAAATTGGCATTGGGTTTTTTTACATTTCATCCCTTATATGGTGTGACTTCTATATTTTAGTCACTACTCTATTTAGGACAAAATTTGTTGTCAAAATAGCTTCCCCCACCATTCGTAGGACATACCGGCGCTCTCTAACATGACAGTTAGCAAATCTGTTAGAGTTCGGTTTTTCCTTTCAGCAACCCCATTGGATTGAGGTGAATATGGTGGTGTCACTTCATGGATAATACCATGTCCAGCATAAAACTGAGAGAAGTTATTTAAGGTATACTCTCCTCCACGGTCATCGCGCAACCATTTAATTTTTCTCTCAAGTTGGTTCTCAACCTCAGCCTTATAAATTTTAAAGTAATGTAGAGCTTCATCTTTAGTTTTTAGCAAATAAATATAACAAAAGCGAGTAGTATCATCTATAAAAGTTATGAAATATCTCTTGCCTCCTCTAGTCAATAATCCATTTATCTCACACAAATCAGAATGAATAATATCTAATGGTCCCAAGTCTCTCTTTTCCTCTAAACTTTTGAATGGTTTTTGAGGTTGTTTTGCTTGCACACAAGATTGCCACTTTGATCCTTTGAAAATATTAAACTTAGAAATTAAATCTAATCTGGACATTCTAGCAATGATGTCAAAACCAATATGACAAAAACGTGAATGCCATATATCAGCTTCACAAGCTTTATTACTCATAGATGCAAAGTTCAAGTAATGACTCATATTAAAAGTACTTAGGCGGAACATACCTCCGCTCACATAGCCTTTGCCTATAAAGTTTCCAAACTTAGATACTATAACTTTATTTGACTCAAATACTAACTTATAACCATCTTGACATAACAAGGAAGCACTAATCAGATTCCTGTTTATTGTTGGAGCATGTGTACGTTCTTCAAAGGGACAGTCTTCCCCGAAGTGAGCTTCAGTTTGACCGTACCAACACCAAGAACAGAAGCAGCTGATCCGTTTCCCATCAATATGGTGGAAGACCGTGTTCTTAGATAAGAAGAAAATAAAGACAAGTCAGAGCACACATGAACATTGGCACCTGTACCAACCCACCAATCTGAAGATTGTATAGCTGAAAAAACAAATGGTAAATTACCAAACCCAGAAGGATCGGCTACACTCCCGTTGTTTTTGCCAATGGTCACATTCACAGCCTTCTTTTGCTATCCATCATCTTTGATTTTACGGTGACGGTAATCTTTTGCAAGATGCCCTTCTTTGCCACACACAAAACATGCCCTGTTGTCTTTCTCATACTTCTTCTTTTTAAAGTTAGTGTTTTCTTGCCTTTACCACCGGCTTGCATTTTACCCTTGTAGATATTTTTGTGGTAGGCTTTCTTCTCAACCATGTTTGCACTAGCACCATTCTGTACAGCAGCAGATGTGCTAGGAGCATCTTTTGCCCTTGCTTTTTCCTCCACGTCGAGGGCTATAATCAGCTCAGTAGAGATATCTTCCCTCTTGTGTTTCAAGCTTGTGGCAAAATCCCTCCAAGAAGAAGGGAGTTTGGCAATAATGCCTACTGCCACAAACCTGTCAGGCAAGGCACATCCAAAACTTGCGATCTCTCTGGCCAACAGTTATATCTCGTGAGCTTGGGCAACAACAGACTATGCATCATCAATGCTGAAATCAAAGAGTTGCTCACAAGTGTACAGCAAGCGGCCGGCTTCAGAGACGGCATATTTGCGCTCTAGTGCTTCCCACAACTCTGTGGGGTTAGTGTGATTCATATACACATCATAGAGATTATCAACCAAAAGTGTTAATGTAACACCCTCAATTTCACTACCATGCATTGCATACATTTTTCATGTAGAGAAGCATTTAAAAAGAAGAAGAAATGATGAAAGGAATATAGAAGCTATTAAAATGATAAAAGGAAATGGAAATGGAAAATAACAAAAATAAAATGGCCAATTGAGCCACCCCAATTTTTCCCAAAATTTTCCCCTTCCCCAATCATTGCAAAATTTTCCCAATTTTCCCCAAAATTCCCCTAGCCCGAAATTGGCCGCACTAAATTAGGGGGGGGGACCCTAATTAGTCACATCCCCCTTGGCCACAGCCCATTAGGGGGGAACCTGAGTCCCCCACCTCTAGGACTCTTGGGTTAGTCCCCCACCTCTAGGACTCTTGTGTTAGTCCCCCACCTCTAGGACTCTTTGTCCCCCACCTCTAGAACTCTTTGGTTAAGTCCCCCACCTCTAGGACTCTTTGGTTAAGTCCCCCACCTCTAGGACTCTTTGTTCCCAACCCCTAGGACTCTTTCCCCCCTTAAAAATATAACCCCCCCAGCTGCACACCTCTTTCATTTTGGCCGCTGCCCCCCCCCCCCCCTGCTGCAAGTTGTGCCCCCTTGCTGCCAAGTTGCCGAGTTCCTCCTCCCTTGCCGGAATTTGACCGTCGTCGAGCCCCATCACGCCTCGCCGTTGCCGGAGAAGAAGCCCCCGGCGTTCTGCCCTACCTGCAGCCCCATAATTCTCCATGGAGAATCCTTCGCTGCTGTCATTGCTAGGAGGGAGACCCTGCCGCAAGGAAGAAGTGAGGTAGGTCTTCGTTACACCTCTTACGACGTCGCCGCTGTTTCTACACACCCGTTTTCTTCACCCCCTTCGAGTAGAAACTTCTGCGTGTGGACAGACCATGTTTTGGTCAATTTTTAACGGTGAAATTGATCTACATCTTGTGTTAAGATCATTACCACGTCCACACTTGATCCCAGCAACCTTAATCACCATAAAACCCTATGGAAGCCTATTAAAACATGCAACAACACGTACAAACTGGTTTTATAAAACTGCACCATAGGAATTGCATTCATGCACCTCATTGCATCTTGAGTAAAGTTTGTGAATGATAATTGATTGTTGTAAATTTTGTATGTGTGTGGTCGTGAGTAGAAGGGCAAACTCAAGAGGCCGTCTACGAGGAGCTACAGCACCAAGACATCAAGACGCTTGAGCAACATGAACCACGGGAGCAAGGCAAAAGTGCCCCTTGACCATATTGATCCTATGTTTTTGAAACTGTTTTGCTTGCGAAAACTCGTATGCTTGAGTCAACTTGATGGAACACCCTTTTTACAGGAGTTTACTAGTTTTGTTAACCATCCTTGTCACCGGGAAAGCTGATGAGTCGGCTATGGTCGTTTTTCCTTTTTGCTTCGCTCAACTTACGGGATACGGGAAGCTGAAATAAAACTTGTTAGCTACTGCACTCATGATATTAAAGATGATGAGAATTTGATGATGTTGATGAGCATGGAATCGGGGAGATCTAGGCAAGCTTGGTTCGTGGATGTTGCTGAATGAGATGGTGGTTTGCTTGCCGTAGATCTAATGACTAGTTCATGCGAGCACATGCCAGGAAAACAGTGCCACCACAAGGCCAAATATGGGTGCGGCTTAGCTGACTAATTAGGTGTGTTGCTAGCTTGTTATGGGTCGTTGGATGGTGCGGGGAATCGGAGTCGATAGGGACTGCCCTGGGAACTGCATGGCACGAGAGGGGGCCCGTGGGTGGGAGAATGGAGATTCGATCCTGCCGGTGAAACCTCAGTGGGTCCGTACATCCTAGTAGCCCCTTTGTAAAGGCTATTTTATGATCTCTTGGCCATACACCGACTGTTGTGTACTGGTATAATGAGGTTCTTTCTAGTCACCGACGGGTGACGAAATCATGAACTTGTGGGTAAAGTGGTGCCACCTCTGCAGAGTGTAAAACTATCATGATATCCGTGCTTCCAGTTACAAGCACCTGGCCAACTTCCATGATTAGAGGAAAAACTTGGGATGGATATTAGGTATGCTTGTGGTATGGTTATTCGGATTGGTTTTGGGATTGTCTTGGGTCATGATAATGAGTTTGGTTTTGGTTATATGAAAAAGAGATTGTTATGTATCATTATGAGTATGAGATGAATTTGAGAAAGATTATTGGCTGGTTGAGACTTGATATATGGTGAATTATGATGAAGGAATGTTGATGAATAACTTGGTTATGATGGGATTAAACTCATCTAGAAATAGTTGTTGTTTTTACCATATTTGTAAAATAAAATTTGCTTGCTGCAATGAGACTTTTTATTGTCTACCTTGTTTAAGCTACATGTCATACTTTTCCCGCACTTGCTGAGTACGACATGCAGTCACCCTTGCATTACCACATATACATCAGCTACAGGAGGAGAATATTTCAAGGAACATGTGGAGTACTAGGTGTGCGCACTACCGTCAACATGCCTGTGGAGTTGAAGTTGGAGCGTGTTGTCTTAGCCATTTTCCACTGTCGTTTAGAGTCTTCCGCAAACTCCGCCTATGTTGTAATGACATAGCCGGTCCCAAGCCCGGGTAAAGGAGGAGGGGGTTGTGATAGGCTTGGCGAGCCAACAACTTACACTTAGCCATTCTCATGGAAATGAAACCCAATAGAAATTCGTTGGGGCGTAACCCTCTTAGCGACGCGCCATATCGGAACCCGGGTATGGTGTTAAGTGGGCAAGGGCCGGGTCGCCACCGCCTTAGTGGCGCGCCATATCGGAACCCGGATATGGTGTTAAGTGAGCAAGGGCCGGATCGCCACCACCTTAGTGGCGCGCTACATCATCGCCCGGATGTAGTGATAAGTGAGCAAGGGTCTTTGCATCTTACTCGACGGGTGCAAAGCGTAAGGAAGCTAGCCGAGGAACATAGATTTCGGGTGGGTAGTTGGAATGTAGGATCCTTGACGGGGAAGCTACGTGAGTTAGTAGATGTTGCCATTAGGAGACGAGTAAATATCCTTTGTGTACAAGAGACTAGATGGGCGGGTCAAAAGGCGAGAGAAGTCGAGAATACCGGTTTCAAGCTTTGGTATTCTGGTTCAGCTGGGACTAGGAATGGCGTAGGTGTTCTAATAGATAAGAGTCTTAAGGATGGAGTAGTGGATGTTCGAAGACGAGGGGATAGGATCATCTTAATCAAGATAGTAATTAGGGACATTGTCTTGAACGTCATTAGTGCTTATGCCCCACAAGTTGGGCTCAACATGAGTGCTAAGAGGCAATTTTGGGAGGACTTGGAGGATATGGTTAGTAGTGTACCGATAACCGAGAAACTCCTCATAGGGGGAGATCTCAATGGTCATGTGGGTGCAACTAGCCTAGGATTTGAGGGAGTACATGGAGGTTTTGGATGTGGCGATAGAAATCAAGAGGGTAAGGACATCCTAGACTTTGCCGTAGCCTATGATCTGTTGATAGCAAACACCCTCTTTAGGAAGAGGCAATCTCACCTAGTGACCTTTAGTAGTGCCCAACACTCTAGCCAGATTGACTTTGTCCTCACTAGGAGAAAGGATAGACGGGAGTGTCTAGATTGTAAGGTGATCCCGGGGGAGTGTGTTGTGACACAACATAAGCTTGTGGTAGCTGACTTTCGCTTCCATACATGCTCTTTGCGGGACAAAGGTGTCAAAATCACAAGAATAAAGTGGTGGAAGTTGAAGGGAGAATCACAAGAATCCTTTAAAAATAGGGTGATCACAGAAGGACCCTGGGCAGAAAATGGAGATGCAGATAGTATGTGGATGAAGATGGCAACTTGCATTAGGAAGGTAGCTAGTGAGGTGTTCGGTGTGATAAAGGGAAAGAAACTTGTAGATAAAGACACTTGGTGGTGGAATGAGGATGTACAAAAGTCCATTAAGGAGAAGAAGGAGTGTTACAAGAGTTGGCATAATGATAGAAGCGCAAACAACATGCTTAAGTACAAAGAGGCTAAGAAGAATGCAAAGCGGGCTGTGAGTAAGGCAAGAGGACAGGCCTATGATAAGTTATATGAGAGACTAGAGACAAAAGAAGGTGAAAAGGACATATACAAGGTAGCAAAAATCCGCGAGAGAAAGATGAGGGATCTCAATCAAGTTAAATGCATCAAAGATGAGACTGACCGCATTCTAGTGAAGGATGAAGAGATTAAGAATAGATGGCGTGATTACTTTAATGGGCTATTCAATGATGGGAATGGGAGCACTATGGTTGAGTTGGATGACTCCTTTGATGACTCCAACAGGCGGTTCGTGCGGAGGATACAAGAGTTTGAGGTTAAAGATGCCTTAAAAAGGATGAAAGGAGGAAAGGCCCTCGGCCCTGACGATGTCCCTATTGAAGTATAGAGATGTCTTGGTGACGTGGCAATAGTATGGCTCACAAAGCTATTCAACCACATTTTTCGGTCAAACAAGATGTCTGAAGAATGGAGGAAAAGTATATTAGTACCTATCTTCAAAAATAAAGGAGATATTCAAAGTTGTACTAATTATCGAGGCATTAAGCTTATGAGTCATACTATGAAGCTTTGGGAGAGAGTGATTGAACACCGTCTGAGGAAAGTGACCAATGTCACTAAAAACCAGTTTGGTTTTATGCCTGGGAGGTCTACAATGGAGGCGATTTTCTTGCTTCGTCAGCTTATGGAGAGATATAGGGAGCAGAAGAAGGACTTGCATATAGTGTTCATCGATTTGGAGAAGGCGTACGACAAGATACCAAGGTCAGTCATGTGGTGGGCACTAGAGAAACATAAAGTGCCAACAAAGTACATTACCCTTATCAAGGATATGTACAATAATGTTAGGACAAGTGTGCGCGTAAGTGATAGTGAGACTGATGCATTTCCTATCACGGTAGGACTACATCAAGGATCAGCTTTGAGCCCATACATCTTTTCCTTGGTGATGGATGAGGTGTCGAAGGATATACAAGGGGATATCCCTTGGTGCATGCTCTTTGCTGATGATGTAGTGCTGGTAGATGGAACTAGAGATGGTGTTGATAAGAAATTAGAGTTATGGAGACAAACCTTAGAGTCCAAGGGGTTTAGACTTAGTAGGACCAAAACCGAGTATATGAGGTGTGACTTTAGTGGTGTTGGTCGTGAAGAGGGAAATGTTAGTCTACAAGGACAAATAGTACCTAGAAGGGACTCTTTCCGATACTTAGGATCAATGTTACAAAGCAATGGCGATATTGATGAGGATGTTTGCCACAGGATCAAGGTAGGGTGGATGAAATGGCGACAAGCCTCTGGAATCCTATGTGATAGGAAAGTCCCACAAAAGCTAAAAGGGAAGTTCTATAGGACGGTGATCAGACCCGCGATGCTCTATGGGGCGGAATGTTGGCCAACTAAACGGCAACATGTCCAACAAATGAGTGTCGCAGAGATGCGCATGCTACGGTGGATGTGCGGGCACACGAGAAGAGACCGAATAAGGAATGAGGCGATTCGAGATAAGGTAGGGGTGGCGCCGATTGAAGAGAAGTTAGTCCAACATCGACTTAGGTGGTTTGGACATATCCAACGGAGACCTCCAGAAGCACCGGTGAACAGTGGGATCTTAAGAGGTAGAGAAAATATTAGGAGGGGTAGAGGACGACCAAGGTTGACCTGGGAGGAGGCGGTAAAACGAGATTTGAGAGATTGGAATGTATCCAGAGACTTAGCTCATGATAGGACCGCATGGAAAGTAGCAATCCATGTGCCAGAATTGTAGTCTTGTTTTTTTCTTTTTTCTTTTTTCTTTTCTTTTTCTTTTTCTTTTTTTCTTTTTTATTTTTTCTTTTCTCTTTTCTCTTTTCTCTTTTCTCTTTTTCTTTTTTCTTCTTTTTTTCTTTTTTTCTTTTCTTTTTTCCTTTCTTTTTCTTTTTTTCCTTGTTCTTATAACTCTTCCTCTCTTTTACTTCATTGATATTGGGTTTCATGTCTAGCCGACCCCAACAGGCTTGGGATAAAGGCTTGGTTGTTGTTGTTGTTGTTGTTGTTGTTGTTGTTGTTGTTTAGAGTCTTCCGCTGCTAAGTAAGTTGGATATTCATGAGTGAGACATTGAGTCATTGTAATAAAGTACTTAAACACTATTTGTTCGTGGTTATATTCTGAATTCAGTTTGTGGAATGCATGTGTATGTGTGATGAACATCCTGGTCACACATATGTATTCACTTGGTTCATTTTTGGAATCGGGTGTCACAGTTAAGATGCGGCCAAGCGCGGAGACATGCGCAGTTGGATAGGTGGCGGTCTGCTCAACCGTGAATGTCATTGCAGGGGATCACCCAACACAGCCCCATCGACATAAGCCAAAATTTGACTTTAGTCTGCCATCTTCGAAAGTTTTCGCCACCTCCAAACATCTCAGGTTTCATTGCATCCGAAGCACCAACCATTTTTAGAATAATAGAATAAACGCAACGATAAGGTTTATGGAATGTTGGAAAATTGCATATTATTCCAAATCTAGATTCAATATTTTAGCAAGTTTCACAGATATTTAAAACTGCCATGCGAATTTTACTGAGCAGTAGGTAGATCAACACAATAAAAACTAGGGGAGACGTATGGACTCACTTTGGTTTTGTTAGTGCTTTGATAAGAACAAATTATGGTTGAAACATACCGTTGTTGTAGAAGTTGCAGTTCATCCGTGAGGCAGCGGAGATCGATGTCAACCAGCTTCGAGCAGTCGCGCAGATGCGCTGCCCAGAAACCTTATTGTCGTCCCTCGTGTAGGCTTCACGGCAGCAACGGTTCGGAGATACCGCTCACCCTCCTCCTTGGTCCACGTCAAGAAAAAGGGTCGGCGATGTATGGAAACTTAAACACCACAGCACAGCTTTCCAAAGGAAGAAAGAAGAATAGATGGAAGGGAATTTTCCTGTGTTCAAACCTGAACGTCTCCAGGGCCTTATATATAGGAACGGCTGCTCTCTAGGAACCGTTTCCCTTCAATAACAACCACTAATGGCCGCTGACCAATTAATGGTGTTTATGACAATAAATGAATGTTGTTTATGGCAATAAACGAACACTGTTTATGGCAATAAAATGTGCACTAATTCTCTATTAGTACAAAACAGTTCAAATATTGTGAAGGATACAAGTGGCAAAATACACTCAATGCAGCCATGCCACAGTTGCACGTCGCAAGTCACGCGAAAAATCGCGGAAACACGCGCGCGCGTGCGTGTGTGGCTATATATATATATATATATATATATATATATATATATATATATATATAGCCAACCCCTCATTATAATATTGCTTTCTCTATTCAACCATGGGTATGAAGGCTACTATATAAGTTGGTTTGTACCACCTTGAACTAGCAATATGAGACTAAAACCAACAGCCACGTTGCTTTGAAATTTCAGCTGAATGGGCCACTTGAATGGCCCAAATTCCAACAGGTATTAGATAATGGCTTTGTAAGCATGTCTGCGGGATTCTCATCTGTATATATCTTTTCAACAATAATCTTGCCTTTTGTGACAACATCGCAAATAAAATTATATTTGATATCAATGTGCTTGGTCTTGAATTGATACATGTCATTCTTGGTCAAACAAATAGCACTATGGCTGTCACAATGAACCTTAATGACATCCTGTGGAACACCAAGTTCAGAAACAAGACCGCGCATCTAAATAGCTTCTTTAACCCCTTATGTGGCAGCAACATACTCCGCTTCAGTAGTAGAGAGAGCAGTTATAGATTGAAGGGAAGCCTTCCAACTCACCGTAGAACCGCATAAAGAGAATACATAGCCAGAGATGGAGCATCTTTTATCAAGATCACCAGCATAATCAGAATCAACAAATCCAATAATATCATTTGACATCATTGAATTATTATCAAATAATAATCCAAAGTTAGAAGTACCTTTCAAATAACGAAGAGTCCACTTTACTGTATTTCAATGGTCTTTGTCTGGATTATGCATAAATCTGCTAACCACACTAACAGCATGAGCCAAATCGGGACGTGCAGATCATAGCATACATGAGATTTCCAACAGCACTAGAATATGGAATGTGAGACATGTACTCTCTATCCTCTTCATTTGTAGGACATTTCATTGATGACAACTTAAAATCTGAAGCAAATGGTGTAGGAACGGATTCGCAATTATTGAGATTGTACCTTTCAAGAACTTTCTCAATTTAAATTTTCTGAGATGGAAATAATGTACCAACACGACGTTCACACTTAATTTCCATCCCAAGAATCTTTCTATCTGGTCCTAGATCTTTCATATCAAACTCATGACTAAGTTAAGCCTTCAATTCATGAATCAATGAATTTTCATGAGAAGCAATTGAATGTTGCCTAGAGGGGGGTGAATAGGCGGAAAATCTAAAATACGGCTTAATAAAATGATTAGTTCACAGAGTCCGGAGTAGTCCGGTCTTGAGGGTGGACTAGTCCGGTCACAGAGGATTTTAGCTCAATAAGACAAAGACAAAATATTTATCCCATAGTTCAGCTCCACAAAGAAGTCTACGTCCACGTTGAGGAGTCCACCCAGCACTAGGTTGCTCTCAACCTTTTCCTCACCAAGCCACCACCAAGGTCGGCTTGTTTTTCACTATATCACAAATGCTTCATAATATATCGTGGGGCAACAAACAACTTGAGCCTCCCACGAGAACTCAGCTCAAAGCACTTACAAACCAATTCTCTTCAACAGCACACTTCTCACTTAGTGCCAGGGAATCAACCAAGAGCTCTATAGTGCACAGTCCCCTTCTTCTCCTCTTCCCAAAACTCACAAACCCTCTAGAAACACTCTTAGGGCTCCAAGAATTTGAAGAGAGGGGACTAGAAAAGCTCTAGGAAGGCTATTTCGTCGTTAGGGTGCTTGTTCTGCTCTTTGAGGTCTGGGCAACCTCTCTTTATAGAGGTCTCGGGGACTAGCCGTTGCCAACTGCCAAACCCCGGAATAGTCCGCCCTTTGACCCAATCTAGTTCGGCCTGTGGGGACCGATGACATCACTCTTCACTTACTAAACGGTCGGATCTCACCAACTAAACGGTCGGATACCACCAACTAAACGGTCAGGTACCATGGACTAGTCCAGTCCACAACGGACTAGTGTGATCTCACACAGAACCCATTGTTCCGGTTGAGAACGGACAAGTCTAGTCCACTGGACTAGTTCGGCCTCCATCGGCGGACAAGTCCGGCCATCCAGCACTTAGTCCCTGCAGCTACTTCCTAGTTCTAAACGGACTAGTCCGACACACAGAGGACTAGTCCGATCTCACACAGAACCTTCTGTTCCGGTTGGAAACGGACTAGTCTGAACTTGCGGACTAGTCCAGCTTCAAAGAGCGGACTACTTCGGTCCTTCAGGACATAGCTCATAAAGAGCTCAGACACTCTCTCCATGGACTAGTCCGAACTCACATAGAAACTCTTGTTTCGTTCTATATCGGATTAGTCTGATACTTCATACTAGTCCGACCTTCCATCCCGGACAAGTCTGAACTCACACAGAACCACTTGTTCCTTTCTACATCGGATCAGTCCGATGTGCCGGACTAGTCCGGCTCCCAGCCCAGACAAGTCCGACCCTATTCCCAGGGCTTATCCCAAATCTTCACTCCACTCAACCTAAACTCGAACTATGAGCTCTTAGATGATTCTCAGCACTTTACTATATGATCACACTCATGCTCAAAGGCCAAACTCAAGACAAAAGAAATAAAAAACCTAAATTCTTTTCTTCTTGTGCATTTGCCTTTTTCCTCTTTTCCTTTTTGAGTGTATCCGTCTTCGCAATTTCTTAATCACCTGTACTCACACTTGCAAAGCTCATTAGTCCCTTAAGTGTTGTCATTAATCATCAAAACCCACAGGGAACTAGCCTAGATGCACTTTCAATCTCCCCCTTTTCGGTGATTTGATGACAACACTTTGAGGTTTTGATAAAAAATATGAATGAGTTAGTTTTCATAACACACACGTGTATAAGATACTCCCCCTAAATATGTGCATGAATGTTTTGCAAGAAAGTCTATGCACAAGAGTAAGCTCTATGGGAGGTTTATTAGAGTGGTGTGCCTACGTGTGATGCAAATGTTGAAATGTAATAATTAAGTGTGAAACATGCATCTCAAATTGAAATCAAGTACCATCACACATACGAGTAGCGTAGTATAAAGTTATTACAACCCAAATAGCAAAATATGAAAGTGTAGCAACATTACAACTTAAAAGAGTCCCTCAATCTCTCCCCCTTTGACATCAACACACCAAAAAGGAAAAGAATAGAGCCTAAGTCTAGTCGTCGTTGCTCTCACTCTCCTCCCCACGATCTTCATCGCTTTGGGTTGCTTCATCGTCGTCCTCCTCATCATATTGGTCGTCCTCTTCTTCCTCGACAGCGGGAGCAGCACTAGAGGAACCGCCCCCAAGGAATGCAGCCTCTGTTGCAGTGAGATCCGGAAAGGGTGTGATTTCCTCGTCGTCGAAGGCTTCCGGAGACACAGCGATGTCCGCCTTCTCACAGAGCTTCTTCAAGTACTTTTCTTGCCTTTTAGCCATTGTCTGCGTCTTGACTTCCACTTTGTGGCAATATGTGAGAATAGACTTTAAGAATTTGAAGATGGCACTGAAGGAGTCTCCGGAAGAGGAAGAGGTAGAAGCAGCTAGAGGAGGAGGTGCCTCGGGAACACTCCTCCTAGAAGATCCTCCAAGCTTTGGCACAATAGGGGGATTTGAGGGTGAAGGGGTCTATGCTTGACATCCTTCACAAACTCTAGTCCCGACACTTTCTAAACAAGGCACACGATAAAAGGAGCATACCCACATGAGCGATTGGGGGTGTGGGATATGTTGAAGATGCCGTTGTAGATGTAGTCAAACACATTGAACTTTTCATCTTCACATATTAGCTTCATCAAATGGCGAAGGTGTCCTTGGATCATTCCCGCATCCCCGTCTTTAGGTGCTAAATATTTTCTCAAGATCCGATTGAGCACGCTAAAGAAGGGACGAAGGATTTTGGTGGTAGGAGAGTTATAAAAGCCAACCTCATACATGAACTCCATCTCCCCCAAGTCTAACGCTGTGAGGTTGTGAATAGTCAGCTCATAGTTCAGAAATTCCTCGAGGCCAAGGGTCCGTGCAAACTCACTGTAGAGAACGGAGTATTGGACTCCGTCCATCATCCATGAAATCTTTCTGTCTTCGAAGGTGGAGAAATAGCATGTGGTGTAGAATTGAGCGACCACCTCTGTGTTCCAGTCATATTGGAAGGCTAGAATGTCCTTCAACCCGTGATGCTCTGCGGCTTGAATGACAGCATTGAAGGCTTGATGGTTTTTCTTCCTCAAATAGACTAGGTGATAGTAATCGCAGTGGAAGTCACACCAAAATGATCCGGTGTAGCCTTCTCATACTTGTAGGGATCCTTCTCCCTGAACCTCCTTGCTTTTTCAGAGCCTTTCCCATGAAAGATATTGCTTGAAAGCTCTGGTTGTCGGTTGGAATTGTTCATAGGTGGTGTCATGACCAAAGGTCCAATGGGACCCTGTGGGGGAGCACTTGACCCCATGGGACGGTCTCGAATGACAATCCCTCTACTAGAAGGTGCCCTTCTTCTTGGTGCTGCCTTCTTGATGGGCATCTTCTGAACCGGGGCTTTCCCTTTTCTCTTTGCCCCTTCTACTTCATTCATGGGTCGCTTGCCTTTGTCAACTGCTTGGCCTCTTTCCTTTTCTCCTAAGGAAACAATCCTTTTCCTCCGACTCGAGCGCTCTTCTTCAGCTTCAGCTTGAGCTGCCTCTCTTTTGTACTGCTTCTTAGTTCGAGCTTCACAACGGGCGAGCTCTCGTGAAAGTGCAGCATCCTCCTCCTCATGACGGCGATAGAGCTCTTGTCGAGCTACTTCGCGCTCCGGATCAGAGAGGGGTGGAGAGTTGTCGTTGTGAGACATGCTGGAAGAATGAATGAGCAAGGATATGAGTTGAAAGCAAAAGATTATCGCGGCCGAGGTGCAGCAAACACACTAAATTAGGGGTTAACTCAAGGTTTGGCCGGACTTGTCCGGTCTCTAATCGTTCTAGTCCGGTCAGGAACGGACTTGTCCTCCTTCTGTCCGGACTAGTCCGGACAGCCTGGGGTTAAAACCTAACTAAGCGGATTTTCTGCAAATTTGATCAATAGTTTTCAATAATCATAAGAAAGAGGCGCATCAAGACTATGAAGCACTAGGCATCCTAGATTATGGGGAAAACATCTTAGAATTGAGAGATTTTCAAACACTAGGTTTTGCCCCAAGAACACACCTTGATTCCTTAATTCCAATGAAATCGTCGGATCGAAGTGCGGAGAAGTCTGAGAACTGACTTCCCGGGGCCCTAAGGAAAAGATGACTTGGATCCCTTGAAGTTTTTGGTGGAGATCTTCAAAAATCACCAATGGAGGCGATTTTTGAGTGTGGGCGCGTGGTTTGGGTGTTGTGTCGAGTGAGGTGGGTCTCGACCCTCGGCGGATGGGTTAAGTTCCAACTGTCCGGACTAGTCCGGTCATAGATACCGGACAAGTCCAATGGCCGGATTAGATCCGGACTTCTCTAGTGGTGCGGACTAGTCCGGTCAGTAGCGGACTAGCCCGTTATGGACTTCTCTAAAACCAGACGGACTTATCTGGTATTCCGGACTTGTAAGGCCCCTGGGCCGGATTAGTCTGGTCCTTGACATCACATTCTTTTATATATGATGAGATCTTTAGGATTTGACTCACATAGACTAATTTTTCACACGTATTCTCAGTGAATCATGACCAGTAGAGCACACAACCAAACATACAATGGCCATGATTCAAGGAGATGATAATTTGAAAATAATTTGATAGAAAAATTGAGAGAGATGATTGTCTTTTAGAAAATGTGCTCAGTTTTGAAGAAATTAGACTATAACAACCAGATGTGCAACATCTCTTGCCACATTTCGGGAGTCGAGGATATTCAGCTCACTTCTATTTTCGCAAAAGCGTTTTTCATCTAGTGGCTTGGTGAAGATATCCGCTTGCTGTTTTTCAGTTCTAACATGTGAAATGACTATGTCTCCCTTTATTGAGTGATCTCTCACGAAATGATTCGGATATCAATGTGTTTGGTCCTAGAGTGTTTAACGGGGTTGTGGGAAATTTTAGTAGCACTCTCATTGTCACATAGGAGTGGAATGTGGTTCATACTGAGACCGCAGTCTCTTAGAGTTTGTCTCATCCAAAGAAGTTGTGCACAACAACTCCCGGCTTTTGACGCCCGGTCCCGTGAAACCGGAACCTAGCTGATGCATATGTGTGCCCAGGATGTTCATCACACATACACATGTAAACCACAAAATGAATTCAGAATAATACCACAAATAACAGGGTTTAAGTACTTTATTACATCAATCCCTATCTTAATCTTGCAGCGGAAGTCTCTAACATATTCTAGCAGCGGAAGTCTTCTAAACTATAGTGGAAGCGAACTAAACAGCGGCAGCGGCTCCATCTCCTACTCCACAGGCAAGTTGACGGTAGATTACATGCCTAGTACTCCTCATGATCTTCAAAGTACTCCTCTCCTGTTGCTGATGATGTATGATAATGCAATGGTGAGTACATGTCGTACTCAGCAAGTGCAAGAAGTACGACATGTAGCTTTCAACAAGGTAGGAACAAAAGGGCTCATTGCAGAAAGCAAAGTTTATTTCACAAAACAGGATAAAAACAGCAAGCAGCTTTAAATGAATTTAATTACAACATATATCCAATTAAACCAGTAACATACCTCCATTATGGTTCACCTCTTTTCATGTCTCATCCAGACATTTATCTTTCTCAACCCTTTTCTCATGCTCATGAATACCATCTCATATTCATGACCATTTCATCTCATATTCAATTCCATCTCATAACCGAGAGCAAAGCTCATTATCACGACTCAACAGTCCCAATCTCATTACCAAGACTCAACAGTCTCGAAACCAAACCTTAATGACCAAACCATAACCAAAACAAACCAAAAACCATCCCAATAACCAAACCGAATACCATCCCAAACCATCCCATCAAATCATGGAAGTTGGCCAGGCACTTGTGACCGGAGGCACGGCTATCATGATAGCTTTACACTCTGCAGAGTTTGCACCACTTTACCCACAAGTTTGTGATTTCGTCACCCGTCGGCGACTGCAGAACCTCCATTTTACCAGTACAAAACCATCGGTGTATGGTCAAGAGATCACAAAATAACCTTTACAAAGGGGCTACTAGATGTATGGACTCACTAAGGTTTCACCAGCAGGCTCGAATCACCATTCTCCCACCTACAGGCCCCCTCTTGTGCCATGCGGTTCCCAGGGCAGTCCTCTCTCGACTCCCATTCCCCGCGCCTTCCACGGTCCATAACAATTTAGCAACTTACCTAATTAGTCAGCTAAGCCGCACCCATATTTGGCCTTTTGGTGGCACTGTTTTCCTGGCATGTGCTCGCATGAACCAGTTCTTAGATCTACGGCAAGTAACCACCATCTCATTCTACCACATCCACGAACCAAGCTTGCCTAGATCTCCCCCAATTCATGTTCATTATCAGCATCAAGTTCTTATTATCATTATCAGTGCAGTAGCTAGACACATTCTATCTCGCTTCCCATATCCTGTAGATTTGCGAAATAAAAAGTAAAAATCGACCATACCCGACTCATCAACTTTCCCTGGCGACAAGGGTGGTTAACAAAACTAGTAAACTCCTATAAAAGGGGTGTCCCATCACGTTGACTCAAGCATACACCGTTTTCGCAAACAAAACAGTTTCAAAAACATGGGATCAATATGGTCAAAGGGGCACTTGCCTTGTTCCTGTGGTTTCTGTTGCCCTTGGATCTCGAAGTCCTGGTGCTGTAGTCCTTCGTAGACAGCTCCTTGAGCTTGTACTTCTACTCACGATCACGTACATACAAGATTTACAGCAATCAATCATCATGCACAAACTTTACTCAAGATGCAATGGTGTAGATGGATGCAAATCCTATGGTGCTATCAGTTTGTACGTGTTCTTGCATGTTTTTAATGGCTTGCATGGGTTTTATGGATCAAGTGTGGACGTGGAGATGATCTTGACTCAAAATCTAGATCAATTCCACTGTTAAAAACTGATCAACACGTGATCTATCCACACGAAAAAGCTTCTGTTCAAAGGGATCGAAGAAAACAGATGCGACGAAAACCACGATGACGTCGAAAGGTGGTAATGGAGACCTACCTTACTTCCTTCGGGTCCTTCCTCCTAGCAATGGCAGCAAAACAGATCGTCGGCTCTCCTCCGGCGATCGTGATGGGCTCGTCGGCGGTCTCACCCGCGATGGAACTCCGGCGAAGGGGTTTAGCTCGACGAGTTGGGGGCTAGGGCCTCTAAGCTGTCTGCTTGGGAAGATGTTACAATCAAGGGGTGTTTCGGGTTCTATTTATAACCGGAAAAAGAAGAGTCCTTCTCCGATTGGATTTCAAATAAGAGTCCTATTCAAACTATTTTTGGATCTTAACAACTTATCTCTAATTGATTTGGTGTGTGGTAGCAGCGTGGAAGAATCCGTGTCGGTTTCCTCAGTACCGGGTACTCGCGTACAGGGGAAAATCGCTTAAGGACATCGTACTTCAGCAGAGATAAGCTCCGGAGGCTCCACGTGTACAGCGGGGGTCCTGGGACTCCCTTTTCCTTAGGGGCGAGCTCCAGTTGTGCCGCATGTCGGGTGGGCGGGACCTCCCTCTTCCTCAGAGGCGAGCTCCGCATGCGCCACGCATCTGGCGGGCGGGAACCTCCCTCTCCCTCATAGGCGAGCTCCTCGTGTGCCACGTGTCTATTGGGTCGGGACCTCCCCTCTCTCCAGAGGAGAGCTCCTCGTACGCCATGTGTCAGTGTCGGACCTCCCCTCTCTTTGGAGGTGGCTCCAATAGTACCACATGTCAGTGTCGAACCTCCTTTCTACTCAGAGATGAGCTCCGAGGTCGACACGTGTCCATCAGTGTCGGTAGTACCTTCTCCTCGAAGATGAGCTCCGAGGTCGACACATGTCCAGTAGTGCCTTCTCCTCGGAGGTGAGCTCCAGGGATGACACGTGTCCATCGTGACGGACCTCCCGGAGGCAAGCTCTAAGAGCGACACGTGTCCAATAGTGTCAGACCTCTCGAAGGCGAGCTCCGAGGGTGACACGTGTCAAACAGTGTCGGACCTCTCGGAGGTGAGCTCCGAGGGTGACACGTGTCCCGTGGGGCGGACCTCTCGGAGGTGAGCTCCGAGAGCGACATGTGTCCCGTGGGGTCAGGCCATGCTTTTCCGCAACGACTAGCTCCGGCGGGACACGTGTCCTGCGGGGCTGGACCTCGCTTCTCCACAGAGACAAGCCCCGGAGGCAACACGTGTCCTGCGGGATGGACCTCGCCCCTTCCACAGAGGCTAGCTCCGAGCCTGCCACGTGTCTGACGATGCCGGACCTCACCCCTTCCGCAGGGATGAGCTCCAAAAATGCCACGTGGCCAGCAGGCCGCGGGAAGTGTCGACAGTGCTCCTCGGCGAACTGGACTGGCTCTTTTCGGCTATATTTCTGATTGTTTCTCTGTTTCTACTTCTTTTAAAATGCTTCTTTATATGAAATATGCATGCATGCGTGAATATGAAATTGAGGGTGTTACACGGCTGCAACGTACTCCGCTTCGGCTGTTGATAGGGAAATGGAATTTTGCTTCTTGGATGACCATGACACAAAGGACCTGCCCAAGAATTGACAGGTGCCCGAGGTACTTTTTCTATCTACTTTGCATCCGGCATAATCAACATCGGAGTATCCGATGAGATTGAATTTGGACCCTTTAGGATATCACAGCCCTAGGTTAGGTGTATGAACTAAATAGCGCAAGATTCTATTTACGGCTAATAGATGACACTCTTTGTGTGCGGCTTGAAACCTTGCACACATGCATACACTCAACATAATATCAGGCCTAGATGCACAAAGATAAAGAAGGGATCCAATCATGGAACGATATACCTTTTGATCCACGCTAGGGTTGTCTTGATTGAGGTCGAGGTGTCTGTTTGTCGCCATTGGTGTTTTGATAGGCTTGACCTTTTCCATGCCAAACTTCTTAAGTATGTCTTGAGTGTACTTTGTTTAACATATGAAGGTGCCTTTCTTGAGCTGTTTCACTTGGAAGCCTAGAAAGGACTTTAGTTCTCCCATGTTTGACATCTCAAACCTTTCCGTCATGATTTTGCTAAATTCTTCACAAAAAGATTTATTAGTAGAACCAAATATTATGTCATGGACATAAATTTGACACACAAAATAAGTCATCGTCTAAGGTCTTTGTGAAAAGTGTGTAGGCGTACTTTCCTATCCTAAAACCATTGTCAATGAGGAAATCTCCAAGACATTCATACCAAGCTCTGGGGCTTGTTTGAGGCCACAGAAAGTTTTGTGAAGCTTAAAAACATAGTTAGGATACTTATCGTCTTCAAAGCAGGGTGGTTGTTCCACATACACTTCCTCCTTGATTGGTCCATTGAGAAAGACGCTTTTCACATCCGTTTGGTACAACTTGAAATTATTGTGAGTAGCATAGGCTAATAATATATGAATTGATTCAAGTCTAGCTACGGGAGCAAAAGTTTCATCGAAGTCCAAACCTTCGACTTCTGAGTATCCCTTCGCCACAAGTCTAGCTTTGTTTCTTGTTACTACTCCATGTTCATCTTGCTTGTTGCGAAATACCCACTTGGTGCCCACTATATTTGCATTTGGTCTTTCTACAAGCTCCCACACTTTGTTTCTTACGAAGTTGTTAAGCTCCTCTTGCATTGCCATCACCCAATACGGATCTCGTAGGGCATCTTCAACCTTGAAAGGCTCCAAGGAAGATACAAAAGAGTAGTGAGCATAAAAGTTAGCCATACGAGAGCAAGTCATTACCCCCTTGGAGATATCTCCAAGTATATTGTCAACGGGGTGATCCCGTTGTACACATTGATGGACTCTTGGGTGTGACACACTTGGTATTGAGTCAATTTCTTCTTCCTCTTCATCCCCCCCTTGATCATTGCCACCATTATTGTCTTCGATGTCTTGAACATGGTGATCTTGATCTGGTTCTTCATTTAGGGGATTTAGTGCTTGATCATGTGTTTGGGTCACTTGTTGTGACGAGGATGGGTCACCTGGGTCTTGTATCTCTTGTGGTCGTATGTCACCAAGTTCCATCCTCCTTAATGCCATACATGGTGCCTCTTCTTCATCTAATGCACATTGATCAACTTGCTCCCTTTGGGAGCCATTAGTTACATCAAACACTACGTCACGTGCGATTTCAACACAACCGGAATTTTTGTTGAATACACGATAGGCGTAAGTGTTTGAATCATAACCAAGCAAGAAACCTTCATCGGATTTTGTGGCGAACTTCGAAACTCGAGGTTTCTTGTTGATAATATAGCACTTAATACCAAAAACTCTAAAGTAGGAGATATTTGGTTTGTTACCTGTTAGGAGCTCATAGGGAGTCTTTTTCAAGAGACGATGGAGGTAGAGACGGTTTGTGGCATGGCAAGCGGTATTCACGGCTTCCGCCCAAAGCAAGTCGGATGTCTTGTACTCATCAAGCATTGTCCTTGACATCTCATTAGAGTTCGGTTCTTCCTTTCGGCCACTCGATTTTGTTCGGGTGTGTATGGTGCCGAAAACTCGTGCTTTATGCCCTCCTCGTCCAAGTACTCTTCTACTTGGGTGTTTTTGAATTCGGTGTTGTTGTCTCTTCTTATCTTCTTGATTCTCAAGGAGAACTCATTTTGAGCTCTCCTTAAGAAACTCTTGAGGACAACTTGAGTTTCACCCTTATCATGCAAGAGAAACACCCAAGTGAAGCGAGAAAAATCATCAACAATTACTAGACCATATGTATTACCGCCAATACTTATGTAAGCAATAGGACCAAAGAGGTCCATGTGAAGCATCTCTAGCGGTCTTGTTGTCGTCATCAGATTCTTGGCGGGATGAGCTACTCCAACTTGTTTCCTGGCTTGGCATGCACTACAAGGCCTATCTTTCTCAAAAATGACATTCTTAAGACCTCGGACGTGATTACCTTTTAGAATTTTTGGAGATTTCTCATACCAACATGGGCGAACCTACGATTCCATAGCCAACCCATGTTAGTCTTTGCCATCAAACATGTGTCAAGTTGAGTTTTACCCGTAGAAAAGTCTACAAGATAAAGCTTTCCTTTGAGCACACCTTTAAAGGTAATTGAGTTATCTATTCTTCTAGTGACAATCACGTCTTCGTTAGTGAATAAGCTATTAAAACCCATACACATAATTAAGATATGGATGAAAGATTATAATCTAGTGACTCCACATGCATGACATTTGAAATGGTGTGTTGTGGAGAAATGGAGATTTTGCCCATACCTAGTACCCTTCCTTGGCTATTGTCACCGAAATAAATACCTTGACTTGGATCATTGGTTTCTTCATACTCTGCAAACATTTTTCTCGCTCCGGTCATGTGGTTGGTGCAGCCACTATCTAACACCCACTTTGTGCCGCTGGAGGAGTATTCCTACAAAACAAGTTTAGGCTTTGATTTTAGGTACCCAAGCTTGGTTGGGTCCGTTAAGGTTAGTGACAAGAGTTTTGGGTACCCATACACAAGGCTTTGGGCTCTTCGGAGTGGCCCAACATATTTTGCATAAACATATCCAAATTTGCTTCTCATTAGCACATAAGATGTATTAAAATCATGGAATAGTGTTAGGTTGTTATTCCTAGCATGTTTAGTATATTTATTAAATTTTGTCATTTTAGTACAAGTATGACATTTATTCATGGTTTTGTATGATCCTTCTTTCACAAAGGCTATATGCCTCACTTTTAGATATGTTTGTATTTTGCATTGCTTTTCTTGAATATCCAAGACCATCTTTGATCAAAGGAGACCTTGCAATTGAGTATGCACTACGTGCATACTTAATCTTCTCCTTGTCAAAGATGCTACTCTTAGGTGCACTCTTTGCTATGTTAAGTTCCTTTTTTAAATTAGGTTCAGGTTTTGCACATTTGCAGTTTTTAGTGTTTAACTCTAAACTAGACAAGTTTGAGCTTGTTGAGGGGAGAGAGATAACATTTGACTTGAGAGTTGCGAATTGTGCTTCAAGGTTCTTGTGAGCTTTGTTCAAACTCACAAGCTCATCTTGGAGCACAACATTCGAACTCTTGAGACTTGAGGAGGTCTCCTTGCATTCCGCAAGTTCAAGTTCAAGTGCCATGTTTTTCTCCCTCTCAAGCTCGAGGAGCTTCTCAAGGTCAAGATTCTTTTGCTTCTTCTCAATAAGCAAATCCTCTTGTCTCTCAAGAAGTTCCTCCTTATCTAAGATTTCATCAAATACTTTTTTCATTTTAGCTAGTGTATTTTTACTTAATCCTTCGAACAAATATTCATTTTCACTATCACTATCAAAGTCTTCATCCTCAATAGAATGTAAGGAGAGTTTAGTTTTTACCTTTCGCTTTCCCTCCTTTGCCATGAGACATGTGTGGTTTGAGCTTTTCCATTCACCCTTGTTGGGTAGGAGAGTCTTCTTCATTGTTGGCTTCTTGATGGCGACAGTTGCCACCTCTTCTTCATCATCGGAGGAGGACTAATCATTGGAGTCCCATTCTTTGCCAACATGAGCGTGCCCATGTGTCTTCTTCTTCTTGTACATCCTCTTTTCTTGTGGCTTATCTTCCTTATTCCTCTTCTTCTTGTCGTCTTCCCTTTCATATGGGCAATTAATAATGTAATGCTCATACTCGCCGCAGTTGTAGAAAGCTTTCTTGCTTCTTGACTTGCCTTTATCCTTGCTTCTGCTCTCATAGCTTGGTCCTCTTCTTATCTTCATCATCCTTCTGAATTTCTTGATGAAGAAGGCCAATTCCTCATCATCCATATCGGAGCTCTCTTCTTCACTTTCCTCATCATCACTTGAGATTTGTACTTCTTTGTTCTTGGATTTGGGTGATGCTTTGAGAGAAATCCCCTTTTTCTTGTTGGATGTAACATTGGCAAGATCGTTGACATGACGTGCTTTCATTTCCATCATCTCATGATTGATGATTTTGCCAAGCACCTCATCCGGAGTCATTTTGTGGAAGTTTGGACTCTCTTGGATGAGTGTGCAAAGCATCACATTGCGAGGCCTGAAGGCTCTTATCATCCTTTTAACTACCTCATGGTATGTCCACTTCTTACAACCGTATGCTCGACTCTTGTTTATAAGAATCTTGAGTCGGTTGTACATCTCTTGAGGGGTCTCATCAACTTCCATGGAAAACCGCCCAAGCTCCCCCTCAATCATCTCAATCTTTGCTTCTCAGACAGAGCGGTTGCCTTCATGAGCAATTTTGAGTGTATCCCAAATTTTTTTGGCTTGTTCCAATCCATCCACCTTGTTGAATTCTTCTTGGCTTAAAGAAGAGTTAAGTACGGCTGCTGCTTGAGCATTGCAGTGGATGAGTTACTCTTGATCCGGTGTAAGTTCTTCATCATCCACGGGGATATCTACACCTATGCAAACAATGTGCCAAAGTGTGGGGTTTAGAGAAATAAGGTGCAGCTTCATATTGTGTTTCCACATTGTATAGTTTGTGCCATCAAAGTGTGGAGGTTTGTCTAAAGGAAGAGATAAGTAATTTGTGTGTGAATTTAAACGCTCATAGTTAAAAGGATATCAAGTGTAGTCTTCTTCGGGCTTCTTGAGTTTCTTTTCATTCTCAAGCCTCCTCCTTCTAGCTTCATCTTTTGCCTTTTGAAGAAGATCGGCGAGACGCCTCACTTCTTCATCTTCGTTGTCGGTCTCCAAGTCGAAGGGAGGGATCCTTGGTATGTCCTTGATTGGGTTGACACCCTAGTGAGGTGAGAACTTGATCCCTTCACCGCTGTGGGTGTTGTTCTCACCGGTGTCGATGGTGTCGATAGGTGGTAAGTCCTTCTTGTCGTTTTCCCCCATCTCCTCTCCAAGCGGTTAAGCTTTTAGGAGAGTTAGGCCCTGATACCAATTGAAAGTTGCCTAGAGGGGTGAATAGGCGGAAAATCTGAAATACGGCTTAATAAAACGATTAGTTCACTGAGTCCGAACTAGTCCGGTCTTGAGAGCGGACTAGTCTGGTCACAGGGGATTTTAGCTCAATAAGACAGAGACACAATATTTATCCCGTGGTTCAGCTCCACAAAGAAGCCTACGTCCATGTTGAGGAGTCCACCAAGGACTAGGTTGCTCTCAACCTTTTCCTCACCAAGCCACCACCAAGGTTGGCTTGTTTTTCACTATATCACAAATGATTCACAATATATCGTGGGGCAACACCCAACTTGAGGCTCCCACGAGAACTCAGCTCAAAGCACTTACAAACCAATTCTCTTCAACAGCACACTTCTCACTTAGTGCCAGAGAATCAACCAAGAGCTCTATTGTGCACACTCCCCTTCTTCTCTTCCTAAAACTCACAAACCCTCAAGAAACACTCTTAGGGCTCCAAGAATTTGAAGAGAGGGGACTAGAAAAGCTCTAGGAAGGCTATTTTGCCGTTAGGGTGCTTGTTCTGCTCTTTGAGGCTCGAGCAACCTCTTTTTATAGAGGTCCCGAGGACTAGCCGCTGCCAACTGCCAAACGTCGGACTAGTCCGCCCTTTGACCCCGTACTAGTCCGGCCTACGGGGACCGATGACATCACTCTTCACCTACTAAACGATCGTATCTCTCAAACTAAACGGTCTGATTCCACCAACTAAACGGTCACATGCCACGGACTAGTCCGGTCCATAATGGACTAGTCTGATCTCACACAGAACCCATTGTTCCGGTTGAGAACGGACAGGTCTGGTCCACCGGACTAGTCCAGCCTCCATGGGCGGACAACTCCAGTCATCCAAGACTTAGTCCCAGCAGCTACTTCCTAGTTCTAAGCGGACTAGTCCGACACACAGAGGACTAGTCCGATCTCACACAGAACCTCCTGTTCCGGTTGGAAACGGACTAGTCTGAACCTGCGGACTAGTCCGGCCTCAAAGAGCGGACTAGTCCGGTCCTTCAGGACTTAGCTCCTGAAGAGCTCAGACACTCTCTCCACATAACTTGTTCCGTTCTATATCGGATTAGTCTGATACTTCGGACTAGTGCGGCCTTCCACCCAGGACAAGTCCAAACTCACACAGAACCACATGTTTCGTTCTACATCGGATCAGTCCGATGTGCCGGACTAGTCCGGCTCCCAGCCCGGACAAGTCCGGCCCTATTCCAAGGGCTTATCCCAAATCTTCACTCCACTCAACCAAAACTCGAACTATGAGCTCTTAAATGATTCTCAGCACTTTACTCTATGATCGCACTCATGCTCAAAGGCCTAACTTAACACAAAAGAAATAAAAACCCTAAATTCTATTCTTCTTATGCATTTACGTTTTCTCTCTTTTCCTTTTTTGTGTATATTCGTCTTCACAATTTCTTAATCACCTGTACTCACACTTGCAAAGCTCATTAGTCCCTTAAGTGTTGCATTAATCATCAAAACCCACGGAAAACTAGCCTATATGCACTTTCAGCAATAAGCATATCATTAACATAGAGCAGTAGATACACAAAAGATCCATTGGAGAACTACTTGAAATAAATGCAATGATCATAATTGCTTCTAGAATAATTATGTGCAAGCATAAATGAGTCAAACCTTTTATACCACTACCTAGAAGCTTGTTTCAAACCATAAAGAGATTTCTTAAAATGACATACTAAGTGCTCTTGACCAGGAGCGGATAACACTCAGGTTGTGTCATATAAATCTTCTCATCTAAATCTCCATGAAGAAAGGCAGTTTTGACATCAAGTTGCTCTAGCTCCAAATCAAACATAGCAACAATTGCTAGCATAACTTGAATAGAAGAGTGACGAAAAGCATAAATTTACTAGGATATTTTCTTTCTCTTGTTATTTGCTGCACGTCATGACGACTAAATTGGATATTCCCAAATGTGATGGAAAATCAGTTTTTCCATATGGCAGGTTCAGATGAAAGTCGTTCTTACTCAGTTGGGCGTGCGTAAGTCTTTAAATAGAAAGCCTAGTGATATGTCAGCTGAAAATGGGAGGCACTCGATGAAAAAGCTTTGTCCGCCTTGCAGCTCAGTTGATCTATAGATGTTTTGCGTGAAGTCATGAGCGCAAAATCTGCCGCAAAATTGTGGAATAAATTGGAGGAGCTTTATATGACCAAAAGTCTTGCAAACATGCTCCGTCTTAAGGAATGTCTGTACACTATTCGTATGGCAGAAGATACCTATATTCAATCACATCTCGCTGAATTTAATTCAATTTGTGTTGATCTTGCAAGTTTGGATGTGACAATTGATGATGAAGATAAGGCAATTTTGTTGGTGGATTCTTTGCCCGCTTCGTTTAAGTATTTTTAGGAAACTATGCTTTATGGCAATAATATCACACTCACCTTTGAGAATGTTAAGTCAAATTTGCTGTCTAAGGATAAATTTGATATTGATTCCCGTTCTGACACTAAGGGTGAAGGTTTAATTGTTCGTGGTCGTTCTCAACAAGCGGACAATTCTAATAGACAAAGATCAAGATCTAAGTCTAGAAATCGTAAATCCAACCTTTTTGCCGTTATTGTAAGGCCAATAATCATGAGATCTCCTAATGTTTTAAGCTGAAAAAATAGGGAAGAAAAACAGAAAAAGAAAGAAGCGGATAAATCTTCTGCTGAGGCTAGTATTTTTGAGAATTTGGATAGTGGAGAGTCACTTGTGGTCACCTCTAATGTTGAAAAGGGTATGTCTAGGGTTATTGATTCAGCTTGCTCTTTTCACATTTGTTCACATAGAGAGTGATTTTTTGATTATCCTCATAATCATAATGGTGATGTTATTATTGGTGATGAATCTTCACTTGAAATTACTGAAATTGGTTCTATTCAAATCAAAGTCCATGATAGCACTTTTAAGACCCCTACCAATGTTCGTTATGTTCCTAAGATGATGAGAAAGCTTATTTCTTTGGGCACTTTAGAAGCAATGGGATTTAAATTTCCTGCTGATGATGGTGTTCTTATGGTTTCTTAAGTTAACCATGTGATTTTAAAGACGAATCGTATCAATAATCTCTATTATCTACAAGGATTCACAGTTACAGGTACTGCGGCTGTTTCTATTGCATCCAACACTTCAAACACCAAGCTCTAGCATATGCGTCTCCGACGTATGAGTGAAAAAGGTATGCATCTCTTGCACAAAAGGGGTTATTTGGATGATATTGGTAAATTGGAATTTTGTGAACATTGTGTTTTGGGTAAACAAAAGAGGCTCAGCTTCTCTTTATCTACTCATTGCACTAAAGGAATTCTAGATTATATTTATTCTGGTCTTTGGGGTCCTACTCCTCACTCTTCAATTGGAGGTTGTGATTATATGATCACTTTTATTGATGTTTTTTCTCGCAAAGTACGGGCTTATTTCTTAAAGCATAAAAACGAATCTTTTTATGTTCAAGTTGTGGAAAACTTTAGTTGAAAATCAGACTGGTAAAGAAATCAAGAAATTGAGGACCGATAATGGATTAGAATTTTATAGTGGTGAGTTTGATTCTTTTTATGCTGATCACGGTATTGCTAGACTCAAGACTGTTCCAGACACTCCTCAGCAAAATGGAATAGAGGTACCTTCCGCCATACGAATAGTGTACAAACGTTCCTTAAGACGGAGCTTGTTTGCAAGACTTTTGTTCATATAAAGCTCCTCCAATTTATTCCACAATTCCGCGGCAGATTTTACGCTCAAGACTTGACATAAAACATCTATAGACAAACTGAGCTGCAAGGCGGACAAATCTTTTTCATCGAGTTCCTCCTATTTATCAGCTGATATATCATTAGGCTTTTCATTTAAAGCCTTACGCACGTCCAAGTGAGTAAGAACGGCTTTCATCTGAATCTACCATATGGAAAAACTGATTTTTCCATTAAATTTGGAAATATGCAATTTTGTTGTCATGACGTGTAGCAAATAACAAGAGAAAAAAAATATCCTAGTAAACATCTTGTGTGCGCGTAGCAAAAATCAATAAATAACACTTGCTTGCCGTGTACACGTAGCAAAGACGGACAAGAGTGAAGAGAGGCCTGGTAGCGTTTCTGGTGTGCACTTAGCAAAGAACTGCAAACTTGTGGGATGGTCACGGGAGTCTTCTTCACAACGGCAGGAAGTTAATACTTGACCGTATTCTCTCTCTTCAAGGAAATAGATCCTGAATAAACTTGCATCCGAAGAAGGATGGATCGAGGCGACAAGATCAGCCTGGACGTCAGGCGCACACGCGCTGCGCGGAGTGCAGCAGAGCAGCGGGCCAGAGAACGCAGATCGAGGCGCTGCTGGTGACGCGCCTCAGAGGCCGGAGGCGACGGACGGGAGATCTCGCAGATGAACTCCGGAACCGCACGTGGAGATGCGTCCAATGACTGCACAGTGGAAGGTGACGATCGGGAGATCCAAACTTGGTAAGACGGCGGCGGCGGAAGAAGACCGAACCGAACAGATCTCACGATGGAACCCGGCGCGGCAGCAGCAACAGACAAAAATGATCTGTTATCGGCTCTTATATTACTTGTTAGGAAAAATAGAGAGGCACATTGAATCTCTTCTTTGCATACAATGCAAGCACTAATCGCTAGAGCACGTGCAAGACAATTGGATCTACAGATACGTTCTAACCTTGTCAATTATTTTTCAGAACTTACATTTGTTTCCATGCATGTTTTATTGATTAGGAATAATGGAGAAGAGCAGCAAGGGCTAGGAGGAGTCCAAGAAGTCAAGGAGGAGGAGATAGGACGTGTACACCAAAAAGAAGCCCAAGTACAACTCGACTTTGACTCCACCTCGGGTTACAGGAGCTGCCTTCACCAAAACTGACGTCTCGGACACATACGGAGTCGGATTTGGACGTTCTATATATGGTTGGAACCGTGATTTCATAAAGCTTCCAATGGAACCAGCCCCACCTCAAAATTCCTTCTAAGTTGACGGAAATCAGCGAAATAAGTGAGCGTCTAGAATCTGTCCGGTGCTGCGCCACCGCCTTTTGGGCTGCTGGCCCGTGTATCGTGTGGAAGTCCATTAGGGTTGCGTCCAGGGGTCTTGCACGCCTCTAAACTCCTTTTTATACAGCAGCCGCCACCACATTAGGGTTGGGTTTTGCTTAGTTACAATCTGTCATTGAACAGTGTCGTCGATCATCGGTTGTGAGACCCCAAATTCGTGATCAATTCAGTTTTGATTGCAACTTCTCTGTTCTTGCTTGTGTTCTTGATTGCGCTTGCAGAGATAAGCCTTCGTGGCGAGGTCATTCGTGTGACACGGGTGATAATCAACGGAGCAGTGGTGTAGTGATTACAGAGTTTCGTTCGTTCGGGGCCTTGGATCATCAACGTCGAGATCTCCACCCAATCAAGTTTACCCTACCTCTCGAAAGATCGGAACTCATCCTCCTATCAATTGGTATCAGATTTCCAGGTTCACCGTGAGGTATACTTGTGTGCCCTTTAGATTTATTTTGTTTCAGTCCTATCGTTCATAAAAAGCCACAAAAAAAATTTAGTTTCCGTGATCTACAACCCCCGCTCAACCTTTTGCACAATGTAGTTTCGGAGTCTGTAGTTCTGAGTTCGTGTCCTAGGTTGAGTCTGGTTGCTGGTTTAGATTTGTTTTGGTTCAGTTTTGTTTCTTCCATCCGCTGCCATCTACAAAAAACCAATCTAAAAAAAATTCCATCCACCGATTCGTTTCTGTTGCAGTTTCCACCACCACCAAAACCTGATTTGGGGTATCCTCCTTAAAACGGGCATAACTTTTCGCTCGTAACTCCGATTGAGGTGCATTTTTTTTCCCGGAAAGGTCTCGAAAAAGTCCACATACGGCGTTTTCAAAAAAAATTAAAAAAAATTAAGAAGACTCTCGTTTCAAACTCCGAAGTTCCAACACCAGTTTTTTCCAATCGCTCCTGAATTTTTGCCGATCTCATCTTTCATCGGTTTGAGCTAATACTTGGTGTTTTTTCTGTTCTTGTGCCCCTGGTTGAGAAAAAAAATCAAAAAATAAAGAGAAAAAAAATTTGATTTCTACTAGTGCTTCAAGACAAAAACGGGAGGCTAAGGGGTTTTCTAGTTGTGTTATTTCTGTATGAGTGCTGGATACTTGCTGATATTATCCTTGTTGTTCATTATTATTCATCATTGTCCTTGCTTATTGCCACAACTGTTCTAATACATTCTTAGGCCAGCAACTAGGTGAAATTCTTTAGACACTTATTTAGCATTGCTATCTAATACTAACTTGTGTGCCACATACATATACTGCATTTGAGCCTTCCAAGCTCTACCCTCTCTCAAGCAGAACAGGTAACCTTTGCAATCACACTCACTCTCTGTTTGTTTTACACCGGTCACCGTTGGCCACCTGCAGTGCTGGTAAGAAACTTGTAAGAGTGGGGTAAGACGCATCTTACTGATCGATTTTCCACTCACTTCGGAGAGCGTAGTAATAGGGTTCTTCACGATCTTTTAGTCTTCGTTTCTGTTTTGTACTAACAATGACAGGAAAGAAACCTATGGATGAGACCTCTGGTTCTACACCTCCGGATGATGATGAGTGTGTGTCCCATATGGAACTAAAGGACATGATGCGGGCAATGACCGAAGCTTTCAACAATTACCAGACCACTACAACAGCCACCTTTCAGAGGCTCCATACAAGTGTTGATGGTCTGAGCACACGGTTGGACGAGATGGAGACTCGTCTTCCCCAACAAGCTACACCCTCTATCATCCTTGATGGTGATGCACATGCTCACTACGACACAGAGGATGACTTCAATAATGATGAGGTTGATGCACAGCAGCGCCGTCGCCCTCAACGAAATCGTCAAGGTATGGGAGGTAGACCTCGTCCTCATGCTCCTGAACAAGATAATGATCCTTATGTTAAGATTAAGTTTTCTATTCCAACATTTTATGGATCTTATGATGTTAATACTTACTTGGATTGAGAGATGACAGTTTAGACAAGCCATAGAGTTAGACAAGCCACTAGTGAGTTTAAAGATTTTGCTATAATTTGGTGGAATGAACTTGTCAGTACACGTAATGCACCACAGACATGGGCTGCGTTAAAAGAAGAGATGCGCGCTAGGTTTGTTCCTCCTTCATATAGACATGATCTTCTTAAGAAATTGCAACGCTTTGATCAGGGTGACATGACTGTCCAAGAGTACTACCAAGAGTTGCAGAAAGGTATGCTTCGTTGTGGGGTAGTTGAGGATCAGGAAGACCAAATTGTTAGGTTTTATGGGGGCTTGCGGCGAGAGATCCAGGACATAGTTGACTACAAGGAATATCATTCTATTCAACGTTTATTTCAACTTGCTATGTTAGCAGAAAAAGAAGTGCAGGGTCACCAACAGCAGCGGCAGAACAACACCTTCACGCCACGACAATTTCTAGTGCCATCCAAAGCAGCGCCCTCCTCGAGCGTACGTGCTTATCAACCACCCTCCACGGGTGTTGTATGCAGCAGCATCGCACCTTCTACATCATGGGGACAAGATAACAGCAAGTCCCAGATGTCTCCAGGTGTTGCAGCAAAGGCGGCTGCACCCAACACTTCGACAAGTCGCAGCTCCGACATCAAGTGCCACCGCTGCCAGGGACTTGGCCATATGCAACGAGATTGCCCCAGCAAACGGGCGATCATTGCCACTGCTGATGGTGGGTATGTTAGTGCTTCTGATATTGAAGATGAAAATATTATTGCAACTAACATTTCAGGTTCGGATGATGGTGCTGAGGAGGTTTTTGGTACATCTGCGACAAACAACTATAGGACTTTGATTGTGCAGCGAGCTTTGAGTGCCACGGTTCGAGAGGACGACAACCGCCAACGTCACAACCTTTTCAACATATTTCTCGTTGTCAAGGACTGCCGTGTACATACCATCATTGATGGTGGTAGCTGCAACAATTTGGTGAATGTTGAGGTGGTCAAGAAGCTTGGCTTGACCACACGGGAGCATCCCCACCCTTATCACATTCAATGGTTTAACAAAAATGGTAAGGTTAAGGTAACGCAAACAACAAGGATATATTTTTCCATTGGTTCTTATCATGATTTTGCTGATTTTGATGTGGTACCTATGGATGCTTGTTCTCTTTTGTCGGAACGTCCTTGGGAGTTTGATACTGATGCTATTCACCATGGTCGATCTAATAAGTATACTCTCATGCATAAGGGCAAGAAAATTGTGTTGCTTCCTATGGGTCCCACTGAAATTGTACAATTTGAGCAGGAGAAAAAGAATAATGCTAAGCAAAAGGGTGTTTTAGATTCTGAAATTCAGCAACCTATTAAGTTAAAAAAATCCTATTTTACTTGCAACTAAATCTGATCTTGATGATTTATATGCCTCTAATGGAACTTGCTATGCTTTAGTGTGCAAACATGATTTATATTCCATTGAGGATACATCCATTGTCTTGCCACCTGATGTTGCTAACCTTTTGCAGGAATATATGGATGTTTTTCCATCAGAGATACCCCCTGGATTACCACCTGTGCGAGGCATTGAGCGATTTGGTTCGAGGGGCGAGCTTGCCAAACCGTGCTGCCTACAGGACCAACCCCGACGAGACTAAGGAAATTCAGCGACAAGTCCAAGATCTTCTGGACCGCGGGTACATTCGTGAGAGCCTTAGTCCTTGTTCTGTTCCTGTTCTTTTGGTTCCAAAAAAGATGGCACTTGGCGCATGTGTGTTGATTGTAGAGCCATCAATAACATTACCATTCGTTATCGCTATCATATTCCTAGATTGGATGACATGCTTGATGAGTTGAGTGGTTCTGTTATTTTCTCCAAGATTGATTTGCGTAGTGGGTATCATCAGATTCGTATGGCTTTAGGTGATGAATGGAAAACTGCTTTTAAAACTAAATTCGGATTTTTTGAATGGTTAGTCATGCCATTTGGTTTAACTAATGCGCCCAACACTTTCATTAGGTTGATGAATGAGGTCTTACGTGCTTTCATTGGTAAATTTATGGTGGTTTACTTTGATGATATCCTTATTTACAACAAGTCATATGATGAGCATCTTGAACATTTGCGTGCTATTTTTAATGTCTTACGCGATGCACGTTTATATGGTAACCTTAAAAAGTGCACCTTTTGCACCGATCGTGTGTCTTTTCTTGGGTATGTTGTACTTCGCAGGGCATTGAGGTGGACGAGGCAAAGATTGTTGCCATCACGAGCTGGCAACTTCCGACTACGGTCACACAGGTTCGGAGTTTTCTTAGTCTCGCAGGTTTCTACCGGCATTTCGTGCGGGATTTCAGCACCATTGCGGCACCTCTCCACGAGTTGACAAAGCATGGAGTGCCGTTTCGATGGGGACCAGCGCAACAACAAGCTTTTGATGTTCTCAAGTCGAAGGTCACACAAGCACCATTGCTGCAACTTCCTAATTTTGAGAAGACCTTCGAGCTTGAATGTGACGCGAGCGGCATTGGCATTGGAGGACTGCTAATTCAAGGAGATAAACATGTTACCTTCTTTAGTGAAAAATTGCATGGGCCTTCGCTGAATTATTCTACATATGACAAAGAACTTTATGCTTTAGTGCGTATCTTGCAAACTTGGCAATATTACCTATGGTCTAAAGAATTTGTCATACATTCAGATCATGAGTCTTTGAAGTATCTTAAAGGACAAGCTAATCTGAACAAACGTCATGCTAAATGGATTGAGTTCATAGAATCATTTCCTTACATCATTAAACATAAGAAAGGGAAAGACAATGTGATTGCCGATGCTTTATCTAGACGTTATACCATGTTGTCCCAACTTTCTCATAAAATCTTTGGTTTGGAAACCATAAAGAGGTTATATGCTACTGATTTGGACTTCAAAGATGCCTTTGAAAATTGTAGAGAGGGAAGAACGTGGCAAAAATTTCTGCTGCGTGAAGGCCTTCTCTACCGTGCTAACAAGCTGTGTGTTCCAGTTAGCTTCGTTCGTCTTTTGTTCTTGCAGGAAGCGCATGGAGGTGGTTTGATGGGACATTTTGGTGTTAAAAAGACAGAAGATGTGTTGGCCGCTCACTTCTTTTGGCCACGAATGAGGCGTGATGTGGAGCGCTACGTTTCACGTTGCACGACATGCAACAAAGCTAAGTCTCGACTTAACCCACATGGTCTTTATATGCCTCTTCCGGTTCCTAATGCACCTTGGGAAAATATTTCTATTGACTTTGTTTTAGAATTGCCTAGAACAAAGAGGGGGAGGGATAGTGTCTTTGTGGTTGTTGATCGTTTCTCTAAAATGGCTCATTTTATACCCTACCACAAGACCGATAATGCTTCACATGTTGCTGATTTGTTCTTTAATGAGGTTGTGCGTTTGCATGGTGTTCCCAATACTATTATTTCTGATAGGGATGCTAAGTTTTTGAGTCACTTTTGGAGAACTTTATGGTATAAATTGGGAACAAAGTTGATGTTTTCTACTACTTGTCATCCACAAACTGATGGGCAAACGGAGGTAGTTAATCGTACCTTATCTACTATGTTGTGGGCTGTTTTGAAAGACAATTTGAGGTTGTGGGAGGAGTGTTTTCCACATATATAGTTTGCTTATAACAGGTCTATTCACTCCACAACCAAGTTAAGTCCGTTCATGGTAGTCTATAGTTTCAATCCTCGTGCTCCAATTGATTTGCTACCTTTACCACATACTGAAATTGTGAACTTAGATGCTACACAACGTTCTGAATTTATTCTTAAGTTGCATGAAACTACTAAGTTACAAATTGAAAAAATAAATGAAAAGTATCGCATTGCTGCTAGTAAAGGTAGGAAGGAGGTAAAATTGGAACCCGGTGATTTGGTGTGGGTTCATTTGAGAAAAGGTAGGTTCCCGGATTTGAGAAAGTCCAAACTCATGCCACGTGCTGCTAGACCTTTTAAGGTTCTTGAGAAGATAAATGACAATGCATATAAACTTGAGTTGCCTCCCGAGTTTGGGGTTAGTCCCATATTTAACATTTCAGATTTGAAGCCATACATGGGTGAGGAAGATGAGCTTGAGTCGAGGACGACTCCAATTCAAGAGGAGGAGGATGATGAGGACATCTCTCCTTTGCATACAATGCAAGGACCGATCACTAGAGCACGTGCACGATAATTGGATCTCCAGGTACGTTCTAACCTTGTCAATTGTTTTTCAGAACTTACGCTTGTTTCCATGCATGTTTTATTGATTAGGAACAATGGAGAGGACCAGCAAGGGCTGGGAGGAGTCCAAGGAGTCAAGGAGGAGGAGGTAGGATGTGCACACCAAGGAGGAGCCCAAGTACAACTCAACTTCGACTCCACCTCGGGTTCTAGGAGCTGCCTTCACCAAAACTGACGTCCCGAACACATACGGAATCGGATTTGGACGTTCTATATATGGTTGGAACCGTGATTTCATAAAGCTTCCAATAGAACCAGCCCCATCTCAAAATTCCTTCTAAGTTGACGGAAATCAGCAAAACAAGTGGGCGTCCGGAATCTGTCCGGTGCTGTGCCACCGCCTTTTGGGCTGCTGGCCCGTGTATCGTGTGGAAGCCCATTAGGGTTGCGTCCAGGGGTCTTGCACGCCCCTAAAATCCTTTTTATACAGCAGCCACCACCACATTAGGGTTGGGTTTTGCTTAGTTACAATCTTTAATTGAACAGTGTCGCCGATCATCGGTTGTGAGACCCCAAATTCGTGATCAATTCAGTTTTGATTGCAACTTCTTTATTCTTGCTTGTATTCTTGATTGCGCTTGCAGGGATAAGCCTTCGTGGCGAGGTCATTCGTGTGACACGGGTGATAACCAACGGAGCAGTGGTGTAGTGATTGCGGGGTTTGGTTCGTTCGGAGCCTTGGATCATCAACTTCGAGATCTCCACCCAATCAAGTTTACCCTACCTCTCGGAAGATCGGGACTCATCCTCCTATCACACACAAGATTTAACGTGGAAAAAACTCTGGAGGCGACGGGCGTGAGATCTCGCAGATGAACTCCCGAACCGCACGTGGAGATGCGTCGAACGACTGCACCGTGGAAGGTGACGATCGGGAGATCCAAACTTCGTACGACGGCAGCGGCGGACGAAGACCGAACCGAAGAGATCTCACGATGGAATCCGGCGCGGCAGCAGCACCAGGTAGAATTCAATTTGTTATCGGCTCTGATACCACTTGTTAGGGAAAATAGAGGGGCACACAGGATTTAACGTGGAAAAAACTCCCCCAGGGTGAAGGAGGAAAAAAACAAAGGAAATAGATCTATTATATGTGTTTTTTGAAACAGGTACCGGGGTGGCCTATTTATAGGCGTACAAGAGATGGAGTCATATCTCAATAACAACCATCCACACCATGAAGAAGGTCTTCAACTCCTCCAGCTTCTAAGACATTAACACCTCCACGAAGGTTACCAAGTCCTGCTTCAGGGAGGATGAGTACTGGTTCAAGTGACCCAATGCTTAAGAGAAAAAGAGGAAATTCACTAGTCAAGGCCAATCAAAGGTCATCTTCACCTAGACTTCAAGGTTGGCAGTCAAGTGATCTTGGTTTCTCGTTTGAAGCACCTCCCAATCTCCGCACATTTCTGTCAGATTGTCCAGTATCTCGTTCAAGGGGTGGATATGGGTTGGAGAGGAAGAAGGCAATCTATTTCTCCTACTCCATCAAGAAGACTCAGTTCCTCACATAGCAATGACCGAGGTCATTTCAGCTCATACAGCAAAGCTTCTGCAACATCTTCTGCTGAAGATGATCTGGACTTGATGCAGTCTGTACCAATTAGCTACTCCAGTAGACCAGCTGCAAGGAGGAACTCAGTGATGAGAACAACGACGATTGCATCATCAAAGAAGCCATCCAAGAGTTTCTCCCCGATTTCTGCTCCAAAGTGATCCTTTGATTGTGCAGTTTGGTTGATGGTAACCATTATTCTGTTTATCCTTTTGTTTGATTATGGAATCTCTATTCTTGCATTATTTGGTAGCAACCCACTTGCATCTAATTGGTATTTTTTTTGTTAAACTATATTGCCTTACATTTCCCTTTCTCCCCCTTTTCTTTTTTTTTGTTGTATTGTAGTAATGCTGTTACTGATTTTAGCCAGGTAAGGAAGGTTTCTACTTAAAATAAATATTTGTATTTATATGTTTCTACCCGTGATAGAAGGAATGGTGTCACTGCCTTTGTTTGTCACGTCCCCCTAGAAAATGAGCATACTTACTTTGCTGGTACCTGGTGGTGCAATACTATGTTTGATCAATTGTGTTTCTGGCCTCATACAGCCTTTTACTTGTACATGAATAGATATATTAAATTGCCATGACATCATTTCCATGGTCAATATTGTTAGTCCTAGTAGGACTCTGTTAGAGTCCTAGTCAGACTCTCTATGGGGTATGGTTCCTATGCCCTGCACCACTATATATATAACTCATATTTATGCAATGCAATCATCTGATTTTGACGTAATTTTTCTATCATGGTATGGAGCCGGTGCCGCTTTTGAGCCGCAGCCTATATAGCTTTCACTGTGTGTGCCCCTACGCGATGTTCCCTCACAGTGGTAACAACTCGTAGTTCAATCGAGTCGCCGATCTCTATACCGACTATTAGAGTTTTTTTCTAGTCATCTTCAAATCGGATTTTCTCTTGTTTTCCTGATAATAGATCAGTTTGTGTCGCCCCGCCAATCGTTGACGCAGATCGCTGTCTGACTTCACCGCCTCGCCATCGACCTATCCGACACCTCTTCTTCGATGACCCTATGGCATGACGCTATGCACTTGTAGACATGACATCCCTCTATGGCCTTCCAAGCACATTGTCAACCCGTCGTCATCACGCTAGATCATCATCGACAAGCAATGTTATCCATGAGTGTGATATGCTGGCCACCACGAAGAATCGACAATTGTGGTGGTGCCATCATCGGCGTGACCACCTACCAAGACGGTAAGGCCAACTAACTTGGTCCTCGTCATGTGGCCAATGGTCCAAACTAGCATTGTCCACCACTACCTTTAGGATGCCACCACTACAAGTGTCATAGATGGACTGAAGTAGACCACACTCGTTGACATGTCCAAGCACCACGTCGCCCTCACCGTCGCCTTTTGGCATGTTATCCTACGAGTTCGTTGGTCCAACACAACTGATTTTTGGGCATCCGTCTGCTCGCGTTGACAATTTTGGACCAACGCCCTCCTCCACGTCTACGTCCACGACATCTAGTTCCCAGCAACCTCGGCACCAAAGGGCTATCACCATCATCTTCATCCAATCAATTTTGTTTCAGTCTCAACGTCTGCAGTGGGTAGTGTTTCGATTGGGTGGGTGCTAGAGTCCTTGTCGGACTCTCCATGGGATGCGGATCCTATGTTCTGCACCCTTATATATGTAACTCATATTCATGAATACTAATAGAGGGATAATTGTGGCTGTATTAGATGATGTTAATCAACAGGGTACAGGGTCCATTATATAGAGGGATTAGGTGAGGGGAAAAGACTAAACTACCCCTAACCCTAATCCCTCACTAATGACTAAACTATCTCTGTGTCACCCACACAATTACAGAGTCTAACACCCCCCCCCCCCCCCCGCAGTCACAACATCTAGCCACTGCAGATGTTGAGACTAGACCGAAACTCGGAGAACAGCGACGACGGGAGGCCCTTCGTAAAGATGTCGGGAACTGCGTCATTGTTGGGACATGGTGTACCCGAACCTCGCCACGTGCAACCCGCTCACGAACAAAATGGAGGTCGATCTCCACATGCTTCGTGCGCTGATGTTGGACCGGGTTGGTGGAGAGGTACACGGCGTTGACGTTGTCACAGTAGATCAGGGTGCTCCTGGTGACGGGAGTGTGGAGCTCCTGAAGCAGCTGCTGAAGCCAGGAAGCCTCAGCCACGCCGTTAGCCACGGCGCGATACTCTGTCTCAGCACTCGAACGCGACACCACAGGTTGTCACTTCGAGGACCTGGAGACGAGGTTACCGCCCAGGAAGACGGCGTACCCAGAGGTAGACCGGCAAGTGTCCGGGCAGCCTGCTCAATCAGCGTCAGTGTACATGACCAGCTCGGAGGTCGCGTCACATCGAAGGAGGAGGTCGTAGTCGAGGGTGCCTCGTAGGTACCAAAGAATCCGCTTCATAGCGGTGAGGTGCGGCTCCCTCAGGTCATGCATGTGGAGGCACACCTGCTGAACCGCATGGGAGATATCCGGCCTGGTGAAGGTGAGGTACTGAAGAGCACTTGCAAGACTCCTGTAAGCAGTGGGGTCAGTGACGGATGTCCTATCAGTAGCGGAGAGCTTCGCCTAAGTATCCACTGGAGTGGAGCACGGCTTGCACTTAGCCATGCCCGCTCGCTGGAGGATATCTAGGCAGTACTGTCGCTGGTGAAGGAACAAGCCGCCTGGTCGGTCCTCGACCGCAATACCCAGGAAGTGGTGGAGGTGTTCCAGGTCCTTCATAGCAAACTCCTGCTGTAAAGCAGAAATAGTGCGCCGAAGAAGAGCCGACCAGGACGATGTCAGTACAATGTCATCGGCGTACAGTATAAGCTAAGTAGTGTCACTGCCACGTCGATAGACAAACAGCGAAGTGTCCGACTTAGCTTCGACGAACCCCTGTGAGAACAAGAAGGAGGCGAACCGGCTATACCAGACTCTCGATGCCTGCTTCAGACGGTACAGGGATTTGTTCAGCTTACAGACCATCTCTGGGTGAGCTGAATCAAAAAATCCTGTCGGCTGACTGCAGTACACCGTCTCGGTCAGTGTACCGTGGAGGAAGGCATTCTTGACGTCCAACTGGTGGACGGGCCAAGAACGCGAGAGAGACAGCGAGAGAACGGTTTGAATCATCGTCGGCTTCACCACCGGGCTGAAGGTCTAGTCGTAGTCGACTCTAGGGCGCTGAGTGAAACCACGAAGTACCCACCGAGTCTTGTACCTCTCCAAGGTACCGTCCGCCTTCTTCTTATGCGTGAACACCCACTTGCATGTGACAACATTGCCACGACCGGGGCTGGGAACCAGGTCCCAGGTCCGGTTGGCAAGCAGGGTCTCATACTCTTCCTCCATAGTGCGGCGCCACTGAGGATCGGCAAGAGTGCTATGCACGGAAGTCGGTATGGGTGAGATCAAAGAAGAGTCGGTTGATGGAGATGTTGTCGACGAGAAGGCAGCTCCGGCGAAGCGCTCAACCGGCCAGAGACTCCCGGACGCACGTTGAGTCACCATCGGGTGGACGTGACTAGGATCCCTATGGAGAAGAGGAGGGTTGTACACCGGGCGCTCGGGTACAACAACCTTCTCTCGTCGTGGGTAGACGAGAGTGGGTCTCGAGGCTGCGCGTGGCGCGACGACTGGTGTAGAGGGCTCCAGTGCCGCGCGTGGCGCAGCTGGAGCTCGGGCCTCATCCCGTGCTCGTCGCTGGTAGACAAGCGCGGGGTCGGCGAAGCGAGAAGTCGTCGTCGGAGCTGCGCCTGGTGCGGCTAGTGGCATTGGGGACGTCGGGTTCGCTGCCGGTGACGTTGGGGAAGCCGAGGCCGCGCGTGACGCAGCTGGTGACGTAGGGGTCACCCGAGGCGCAGAGTGCGACGCTGGAGACGTCGATGCCGCGCGTGGCGTAGCAGGCGACGCTGGAGACGTCGATGCCACGCGTAGCGCAGCAGGCGACGCTCGAGACGTCGATGTCGCGCGTAGCGCAGCAGGTGACGTCGGGGGCACCTGAGGCGTAGCGTGTGTCGGACCTGCAGAAGAAAGAGGCCAAGGCAACTAGGGAGCAGCCTCGGAATTAGTGGGGGGAAGGGAATCCAGCTCTATGGTGGAACCGGAAGAGGTGGTAGAGAAGGGAAAGGAGGACTCATCGAAGACAATGTGCCGAGAGATCAAAAGGCTGTGAGTAGTGAGATCTAAGCTCCGGTACTCCTTATGATCAAGGGAATACCCGAGAAAAACACATCGTGTCGAGCGAAGCACAAGCTTATGCGGGGCAGTGGCGGAAAGGTTGGGGTAGCAAGCGCACCCGAAAACTCGAAGGTGATTGTAAAGCGGATCGGTGCCATATAAAGCAAAGTAGGGGGTGGAGGCACGAATCGTCTTGGTAGGAAGGCGATTAATCAGAAGTGTGGCAGTATGGAGAGCCTCCACCCAGTATCGGGCTGGAACAGATGCCTGGAACATCAGGGAGTGGATGACATCATTGGTGGTGCGAATCATGCGCTCTGCCTTGCCGTCTTGAGGAGAGGTATATGGATAGACATGCATAGCTGTACCCCATGTGCGGAGAGAAAGTTTCGAAACGCAGAGTTATCAAACTCACGTCCGTTATCACACTGGACAGCTCGGACGGTGCGCCCAAACTGAGTAGAAATCCAAACAAAGAAGTGATAAAGAGTAACGAAAGTCTTAGACTTCAATCATAATGGAAAAGTCCACGAAAAGTGAGAAAATTCATCAATGATCACCAAGTAATAATTAAAGCCCGATACACTGGTGATGTGTGATGTCCACAAATCACAATGTATAATATCAAAAACATGCTCAACATAAGTCATAGAAGTGGGAAAAGAATGTCGAACATGGCGACCAAGCTGACAAGCATGGCATAAGGAGTCATGTGTTCCCTTAGAACACGAGATAACAGAACTACTGGACAACTTCGACATAGCATCTGCACCAGGGTGGCCAAACCGGCTGTCAATTCCCTTGTAGGATCGAAGAGCACGTGAAAAGCTACCAGAGGGGGGGTGAATGGTAGATTAAAACTTTTCGCAGCGAAAACAACAAAAACCCCTCAGCAAAAAATCAATCGGTTAAAGAAACCGTGTGTGCAAGTGTTTTCAAACATGTTCAACCATGACAAATCAAGTAGAGAGGTAGAGAATCAAGTCACGGATCTAATTCAACAAGAATCACTTGAAAACACGAAGTAAAACTTGAGATACGATCTAAACATTAAACGAAGATCAATCTGTTCTACCCGATATAAAACAGATCTGCTGCAAAGAAACTCGTGTATCTCAAAAAATACAGATCCGAAGCTCGTGAACATTTCACAGATGATAGATAATTGAGTTGTGAAGACAACCCAAAAAGAATCACGTCAATCGGATCTGTAAAACTTGAGTTATGAACGAAACACCGAAGCAACGTCGGTCTGTCCAGAAACTCGGCGAGAAAGACTTGACGAAAAATAAGTCGGACGAATAAGGCACAAAAGCTCCTCGAATATATGAACTTTATTCAATAGAAACACAAGAGGAATAGCCCAAAGTTCTCTACCCACGAGAGCTCTGGCCTCCCTTCCTTTTATAGCCAGCCCTCAGGCTAATCAATCCAATCTAGGACTCCTACTCCTAATTGGACTTGTATCCTAACTTACCATAACTGCTCAGGACTCTCCTATTCGTAGATAGAAGCAATCGTAAGACTTCCAAACACCTTAGGAACGTCCTAAACATTCTTAAAACAACTCAACTTCGTGCCTAGCACGAAATCCTATCATAACCAACTCAAATCTTCCATATTTGAGCTATATCCGACTCAGCCTCAGCCTGAGTACGCAATCCAGCCGGTTGGACCTTTCCGACCAATTCTTTACGTCCACTTCTCTTCATCATGCCTTGGAACAATGTTGCCATGTCCATGCACTCCTTGCACACGTGCAAACACCTTCCAACGATGTACACGCAACCTTCATATGCACTGCCCTTGATCCAAACATGATGCGCGACCTCCCGATCAACTCAACCACAGCTCCTCCCGAACTTGGTTGTTGGAACCTCATCTCCTCCCTGAGACTAGTCCAAGGATCCCGTCACCAGCCATGTCTTGAACTCAAGCAACACCTGCACATGAATAAACAACCAATTCTTCCGAGCACAAGTCCTCGACTTGACTCACGTTTAGTTCGAAAACCACAACACCTTACATGAGCACGTCACATAAGCATGTTGCAAACCATATCAAATGATAACAGCCATAACCACCAAAACACACCAAAAACTTAGCAAATTAATACTAAGCAAACCTTCCCATAAAGCAAGTTTGAAACATTTGCGAGTTAAAAGCAAAAACAAGACGCTGCAGTTCTACGAGTTGAACTTCACGGGAGCTCCCTAGAAACAAGCTCCGGACCTCACAGAAGCTCTCCGGACCTTGCAGGAGCTCTCCGGAACTTGCGTCGGACCTTGCCAACACTTGGCGGACCTAACAAATAACTTGTCGGACCTTGCCACAGAAGAATGTTTTGGCAATATTCAAAACTTTGAATGTTAATGCTAACTTTTATCCTAATTGCCAATGTATTCAGCACACATAGGTCTCACAACCCTCAATATGGGGTACCCCTGCACACAGGGGAAAATCGTCTAAGGACTTCGCCATTTCCGCAGGGGTGAACTCCTAGGGCATTCGAGCCAGACCTCCCTTCTCCGCAGGGAGAGCTTCGAAGGCTCCACGTGACCCGCGGGGCCGGGCCTCCCTCTCCTCAAAGGAGAGATCCGGGCCCGCCACGTGGCCAGCAGAGCCGGACCTCCCCCCTCCGCGGGGAGAGCTCCGAATGCTCCACGTGTCCTACGGGGCCGGACCTCCCTCTCCTCACAGGAGAGCTCTGGGCCCACCACGTGGCCAGCAGAGCCGGACCTCCCCCTCCGCGGGAGAGCTCCGAAGGCTCCATGTGTCCAGCGGGGCCGGACCTCCCTCTCCTCAGAGGATAGCTCCAGGCCCGCCACGTGGCAGCAAGCAGCGCTGTCTACCCGGCGCGGTAGGCAGCAGGAGTAAAGTCGCACCATGCCTTGCTCGTACAAGGTATTCATGACCCGCGCCTTCCCAAGACGCGGTATTGAAGACCCGCGCCTTTCCAAGACGCGGAGACGCAGGGCACGCTCCTGCCAGGAGGCGTTGCGCCCAGTCACATCACAGTGAAGACAAACGCGCAATGTCAGAAGCTGTACACCAATAAACGCAGCGACAAGACATTCCCTGCTGCCCTTGCCATCATCAACCACTACGCCTAGCTTGCAGCGTGGGTAGGGCGGCAGGTCGGAGGCTCAGAAGCCCTCGCCAGAGACGACTACCGGCGTTATTGCAGATACGGTAGATGACACAGATCACCCCGGGACCACCTGTCGAGTCCCGGGGCCCACTTTGTAAGCTGCCCGAGCCTTGGACTATAAAAGGCTCGGGTAGGCAACGTTACAAAGGGTTCGAACTCTGTTCGGTTCGGCTCTTTGCACTCTCACACTCGGGTTCCGAAGTTCACACTTCAGTGGCTTGACCCTTTTAGCATTCTAGCACTCAGCTCATCCTCAAACTCAGAACTCCGGTTCTGAGCACCAAGCAATACAACGAGCACCTCTGCTCACCGTTGACGTAGGGTATTACGCTCCGGCGGCCCAAACCACGTAAAAAACCCTTGTGTTCATTTGTTTCCTTCGTCCAGTACAGCGAGACTCACGCAGGGGGACTAGCCCCTCCGAAAAAGAACCTCCGCGGGCTGCCTAGTGCAGGCCCGTGGGAAGTGTCGACAGCTACACTTCGACATTTGGCGCGCCAGGTAGGGGGCTTTTCCCTCTCGCGTCCAGTCTTCGCTCACGAAGATGACCAAGCTTCCGTCCGCGGCAAGCTCCCCTCGCCCTCGTTCCCGGCGAACGGTGACCAGCGAGGCTTATGTCTCGACGCACTCAGGGAGGTGTGTGTCGGGACAAGCTGGAAACCAGCAGCCGACTCCGGTAACACGGACTCCAGCAAGCCCAAGATCTGCTGCAGTGCCGAGTGTCTCCCATGGGAGCGCACTAGCTGTAGCACGAGCGCTTCTACGCAACCCACCTGCTGGGGACGCATCTCAAGCAGCGACCCAGCAGTGGATTCGCGACGTAGACCGTCTCATCGTCGCCGCCGCCAACCCTCAGCTTCGGCAAGGATGACGCCCTAGTCAACCGGATGTGTCGCTGTCGCGCACACCAGCGGTTGACGGGCAGACGGCAGACTCCCGCTCCACCACACTCCCATCGGCAGACCTGAGGTCGGAGCTAGAACGCTGTCAACTGGGCGAAGATGCTCGCGTGGCCATCGAGCGACAACGAGAAAGGCATCGCCACCAAGAGGCCGGTGACAGCATGTCGACCGCCTCGACCCAGCATGGGCCGCAGACGTTCGCTATGCGATCTCTGCCCCACGCATACGCCACGCAGCATATGCCTCAGCCATATGCCCTACAAGTGGTGCCCTCGGTTTATGGTGCACCTTTGCCCATGCTGGGGTACACGGTGCCAACAGCGGACCAAGCGCTCACGGCACCGACACCTGCAGCAACAGGAGCAGGGTGTGCAGCTTTGGCGCCGCACCTTCGCTTCGCGAAGTGGCCTCGCAAGTTCTGGCAACACCTGCCAGAGAAGTACGACGGCAGTGTCGACCCGGCGGAGTTCTTCCAGATCTACTCCACCGCCATCCTTGCTGCGGGAGGGGATGAGGCCGTCATGGCCAACTACTTCCCCATCGCCTTGACCGGCCCAGCATGGTCCTGTCTCATGAACCTCCCCCAGGGTTCCATAACCTCCTGGGAGAGCTCTGCCGACAGTTCACCACCAACTTCGGCAGCTCCTACACCCGGCCTGGCACGGAGCTTGACCTCCACGCCATCCAACAACAACCTGGAGAGTCGCTACGCTCCTTAATCCAGCGGTTCTCCCAGGTACGGAACACCATCCCACATATCCAGAATGCTTCTGTGGTGGTGGCGTTCCGGCGGGGTGTAAGGGATAAAAAGATGCTCGAGAAGCTCGCCACCAGAGAGTTGCGCGACGTCTCATAGCTCTTCAACCTGGCGAACAAGTGCGCCAGAGCGGCGGAAGGGCGCAACTGGCACTCACAGCCAGCCTCCGAAGCTGGAGGGCAGCCCGGACCAAATGCTGCTCCCCATGGGAGCGGCAAGAACGTCAAGAAGGTCGGCGGCAAGATCATGCTGCCGACCGGAGCTCCCGTTGTTGCTGCTGCAGCACCCACCGGAGCTCGGGGGCCACACCCCGACAAGAGGTCGCGTCAGTCACCATCCCCAAGCAGTGACCACAGGGAGCCGTGCCCCATGCACAACACCAGCAGCCATGCTGCTGAGTGCCGGGAGATCCAGAAGCTCGCGGAACGTTTCCGCAAAGGGAAGCAACCGCGCGTAGATGCTCCCTCCTTCCGTCAGAGGGAGGGCAAGCAGAAGGTCGACCCCCGAGACAACGTCGACTAGAGATGGACTTCCAGGAGCCCCAACGCGCTCTGAAGACAGTCCACCACCGCGAGGGCTCCGCCTCCAGCGACGACGAGCGCCGGAAGGCGCTCCACGTCATCTACGGAGGGTCCTCGGACCCCTCGTCTCGGAACGCAGTCAAGACTCTGCGCCGAGCTGTGGCGTCGGTGGCCCCTACCCCGTGCGCAACACCGCACCTCAAGTGGGTAGGGACCCCCAACACCTTCGACGCCACCAACTGCCCCAAGAACATGGCTGGGGACGGGCAGCTACCGCTCTTGGTAGCTCCCACCATCGCCAACGTGAAGATGTATCACGTCCTGGTGGATGGCGAGGCCTGCCTCAACCTCATCAGTCGTGCATCCTTCTAGAAGCTGCAGATCCCGATGGCCAAGCTCGCCCCCTTGAGCCCGTTCTCAGGGGTAGGGCCAGGACAAGTCGTCCCCTACAGCAACATCAGCCCAGCGGTGACCTTCGGGGCACCAGACAACTACCGAACAGAGTACATTCTGTTCGACGTGGCGGAGGTCGACCTCCCCTTCAACGCCATCATCGGCAGGCCAGCCCTGTACCGGTTCATAGCAGTAGCCCACTACGGCTACCTCGTCCTGAAGATGCCTACACTAACAGGCGTCCTCAAGATCTGTGGAGACCGCACTACTGCAGTGTCAGCCTTGGAGAAGCTCCAAGCACTTGCAGCAGCCCGAGCACCAGCCCTGGCAGTGCAGAACCGGGCCAGCTCCACCCGAGTGCACGTCACCGTGCCTCAACCTCTGCGCCCCGATTGCAGCCCCACGACGAGGACGACGTCCCCCTGAAGGTCGTCCAAGTCGGTGTCGAAGCTGCCCAGACCACCCGGATTGTCGGGGGCCTGGATAGCAAATAGGAAGGCACGCTCATCACCTTCCTCCGGCACAACGTCGACGTGTTTGCATGGCAACCGTCGCAGATGCCGGGGATCCCTAGGAAGGTGATCGAGCACCATCTGAAAATCTTCCCCGACGCCCGGCCTATCCAACAGAAGCCTCGGAAGCAGTCCATCGAGCGGCAAAACTTCATCTGTGAAGAAAACAAGAAGCTGCTGGACGTTGGCTTCATAAGGGAAGTCCACTACCCCCGGTGGTTGGCCAACCCCGTCGTCGTCCCGAAGGCCGGCGGGAAGCTCCGGATGTGCATCGACTACACCAGTCTCAATAAGGCATGTCCCAAAGATCTATTCCCTCTCCCTAGAATAGATCAAATAGTAGACTCTACATAAGGCTGCGATGTGTTATGCTTCCTAGACGCCTACTCAGGTTCCACCAAATCCACATGTCTAGAGAATATGAAGAACATACCGCATTTATCACAGTAGACGGCCTGTATTGTTATGTCTCCATGCCTTATGGTCTAAAAAATGCTCTTCCTACCTTTGTACGTGCCATGCACAAAACCTTTGGAGAGCTAATAAGAGACTTAGTTGAGGTGTATGTCGATGACATCGTTGTCAAAGTTAGACAAAGCACATCCTTGTTAGATAACCTAGCTCTAGTCTTTGACAAACTGCGCTTCACGCGCACCAAGCTGAACCCAGACAAGTGTGTGTTCGGCGTATCCTCTGGAAAGCTCCTAGGGTTCCTGGTCTCACACCGAGGGATCGAAGCCAACCCAGAGAAGATTAAGTCTATTTAGTTGATGCGGCCCCCAACCCGCATCAAAGATGTCCAGAAGCTCACGGGATGCTTAGCCGCGCTGAGTCGGTTCATATCGAGGATAGCAGAGCGGGCACTTCCCTTCTTCAAGCTCCAGCACAAATCCGATCCATTTTCTTGGATCGACGAAGCAGAAGAAGCATTCCAGGAGTTGAAGCAGCTCCTCACGACCCTACCCATCATGGTAGCCCCCGAGCCCGGAGAGCACCTACTGCTCTACATCGCGGCGACAACAGAGGTAGTGAGTATGGTCCTCGTCGCAGAGCGGCCGGACCCCTCATCGCCGCAACCTGCTCCGACAGCACAAGACAAGCACCAGGAGCTCCCAGAGGTTCAAGACGACCTCCCAAAGCTCCAGGACAACCTCCCGGAGGTCCAAGTGGACCTCCGAGAGGTCCAAGCCAGCTTCCCGGAGGTCCAAGGGGACCTCCCGGAAGATCAAGACAACCTCCCAGAGGTCCAAGGGGACCTCCCGGAGGTCCAAGCCAGCTTCTCGGAGGTCCAAGGGGATCTCCAGGAAGATCAAGACAACCTCCCGGAGGTCCAGCAGGACCACCCGGCGGTTCAAGACGACCTCCCGGAGGTTCAAGGGGACCTCCCGGAGATCCAAGACGGCCTAGAAGCCCCCGAGTCCCAGCTCCCGGAGGCTCCCCCAGACCCGTCTACCCCCTGTCGGCCTGAGCCAATGGAGGAAGACATCTCAGGCCTTAGGGGAAGGGTCCAGACCGTCCAGAGGCCAGTCTACTACATTGGCGAAGTCCTCCATGATGCCAAGACAAGGTACCTGGAGGTCCATAAGTTGTTGTATGCAGTGCTCGTGGCATCCAGGAAGCTCCGGTACTACTTCCAAGCCCACCGGATCTCGGTGGTCACCTCCTTCCCGCTGAAGACCATCCTTCACAGCCCCAACGCGACTGGCAACGTCGCTAATTGGGCAGTGGAATTGGCGGAGTTTGAGCTGGACTTCCTACCTCGACACGCAGTCAAGAGCAAAGCACTGGATGACTTCGTGGCCGAGTGGACGCCATCGGCAACCAACCCAGGGGGCCCCGAAGACGGTGAACCAAAGACCCGAGCTCCGGTCTTCACCGAGCCCCACTAGATGCTCTTCTTCGACGGCTCCTCGCGAAAGCGGAGGGCCGGTGTTGGCGTACTGCTTCTCATGATATCGGGGGAGCAGTTCGGGTACATGGTGTGCCTCAAGTTCAAGGCAACCAACAACATGGCGGAGTATGAAGAACTCATCTTCGGCATGAAGACAGCGTTGTCTCTTGGCGCTCGCCAGTTGTTGGCACAGGCGACTCCCAGCTAGTCATCAAGCAAGTCAAGGGTGAATGCTCCTGCAATGACCCGCAGCTAGCTGCATATCTACTCTATGTGCAGATGCTGGAGAAAGACTTCCTCGTCTTGGACCTATGCCATGTACCGCACGCCAACAACGCCGCGGCTGACGACCTCTCAACGAAGGCTTCCACCGGCACCCCGGCGCCCGAATTGGCCACACCTACCAGGGGGCCACTATGGGGACCGCGCAAGGAAGGACCGAAGCTCCCGACTGCTCCAACTCAAGACCGGAGGAGCCAGACCCCGCCCCCTCCGCAGAGGCGGGCTCCGAAGGCCCCACGTGTCCGGCGAGGCCGGAGCTCCCCTCTCCTCAGAGGATAGCCCCAAGCCCGCCACGTGGCCGGTAGAGCCAGACCTTGCCCCCTCCGCAGGGGCGAGCTTCGAAGGCTCCACGTGTCCAGCGGGGCTGGACCTCCCTCTCCTCAGACGAGAGCTCCGGGCCCGCCACGTGGCTAGCAGAGCCGGACCTCCCCCGTCCTCACGGGGCGAGCTCCAGAGACCCCTTGGGTCCTTAAGTCAGCAAGGACCTAAGGAAGGTGTCTGTGCAAAGCTTCAAGATCGGTGAAACACCTCCCAGAGTCCTTGCGGAGCTAAGGGCTCGGGCAGGCCTAGCCAAGAAGAAGTCAAGAGCACAAGACACACAAATGCAAAGTCCATTCATTCATTGAAAGCTCCATGAGCTTGATTACAGACTCAACAAAAATAAAAAGATACAAGCCCTTCGGCTACAAGGGCGACTGCCTAGGAGTCCCCGGACTCCCGCTGGAACCTAGAGGCAACAAGGGTGGCGATCTCTCCGACTCCGGCCCAGGCGACTTCCTCCTGCTCGGTGACGGGGCCCCGAACCACCGCCTCCAAAGAGATGGAGGAGTCCCAGCTCCGAAATCATGCCAGCACGTGCATGGCGACCTCCCACGCCAAGGTCCTCCCCTCGGCTTCGAGCTCGTCGGCGACCACAGCTTCTAGCCTCTCCAGCTTGGCGTCGAGAGACTCGAGCGTCGGGATCGCCTCGACCACCTCTCGGGCCGGAGCCCCCGTCCTCACAGGGCTGAAGCCGAGAGGCACCAGGGCGGACTCTGCCAGACCGACAAAGTCCCAGACCGCTCGGGCCTCGACGGTCCGCGAAGCGCGGAGCCCCTCCACCTCCTGGCGAGCCGCCAGTAGAGCGTCGGGACCTTCCTCGGCAAACCTCTTCTCCTTCGCCGCGAAGTCCCGGGTGAGCCTCTTCAGCTCCGACGCCCGGAAGTCGGCAGTGAGTTCCCGGTCTAGCACCGCCTGGCGGTGTCGGGTAACCTGCTCCTCCCTCTCGGGCAGAGCCACCTCCCGAAGCTCCAGCTCTCTGGCCTGGGCCTTCAGGTTGCCCTCACCGGCCTCCAGCTTCTCGGCGACCTTCTTCTCCTCGATCGCCACGGCGCGCTCCCGATCTGCAATGGCACACTCACGATGCGCCAGTTGCAGCCGCAACTCCTCTAGAGCATCGGAGCGCGCCTGGGCCCTGGCATGAGCTTCGCGGGTCTCCTGGAAGAGCCACCGGGTCTTGGAGTCCAGGCGGTCAATGGCCTTCTTCTGAAGGTCAAGGAGCGCCTCCATGGCATCGAGCCTCGACCGCCTCGCGTCGAGCTCCGCCTGAACCTCCTGAGTCCGCTGCTTCAGGAGCTGGCCCCATCTGAGGAGGCGATCCCTCTCCCCTGCCAGCGCCTCCCGTTCACGCTTGAGCGCGGCCAAGACCTGCCGTAGGCTCGCCTGGGCAAGCTCCAAGGCGTCCGCCAGGGGCAGCGGGGCGGCAGAGGCCAAAGCCGCGCCCCCGACCTCCTCCATCACGTCGTTGTCCGGTGGAGGAGACGCAGGCATCTCGGCGACCGGGATGAGGCGCTAATCTGGAGAAGCCGGAGGGCCTGCAGCTGCTCCTCCCGCCTCAGCACGGGAGTGTCGGACGCCGCTAGTTGGCTCCGCCGAGCCCTCGACAACCGCCGGCTTTCGAGCTAGTGAAGGGGGACGAACGGGCACTGCCGCCGCTGCAGGGGTTGATCCCGCCGGCACAGAAGAAGCCTACACCGACTTGGGGGCCGGTGAAGCCGCCGCAGCTTCCGGACGCTGCGGTGCAGATCCTCCGCCAGCCAGAGATGGCCAGGGAACAGACTCGTCCCCGGCACCCGATGAGTCCCTGCCAGCATGGGAAGCTCTCAGGCTAAGAAAAGAAGAAAAGAACGCAAGTTCTAAATCCGGTAAGAGCAACACTTACCGAGGGACGCGAATGCTCCAACGGGCATGGAACCCCGGCTTCCGAGCCGGGACAGATCCGCCGGAGCCTGCCGTCGCCGCCGGGGCCTGCGTCGCAGGCACCCGGACCGGCGGAACAGGGAGTTCTCCCGGAGCACCCCTAGGAGGCGGAACAGTAGGGATCCCGCCGGCAGCACCTCTGGCGCTGCTCGTCGATCCAGCTCCTGAGGCCCGGGGTACCTGCGCCCCCGGATGAGTCCCAGCGCTGCTCCTTCCGGCGCCACCGCCTGCCGAGCCTGCAGTCGGGACGCTCGCTGGTCGGGGCACCTGAGCCCTCGGCTCGCCCCCGGGCATCACAGCACCGGCGTCCCCCCTTGGAGCTCCTCCGCCTGAGGAAGGAGGGTGGGACGCCCGGGGCCCCTCGAACCACAGCTGTTCGAGAGGAGTCTCGTCGGACCGGAAGACCCGAGGCCTCTTGGGGTCGCCGCCCGACGAACCGACGCCCCCTGAAGACGGGCGCAGGGGTACCCCGGTCCCCTGGCTTGGCGCAAACGACGCCCTCGGAGGGGACTGGGCGCGCTTCTTCTCCGGCAACCCGGAGGCCGGCTCCTTCCCCTTCGCCTTGTCGACGGTCCGAGCTCCGTCGACCTTCGGTGCAGGATGGGCAGCAGGCGACGCCTCGCGCTCCCCTCCGGAGCGCTCAACCCCCCGGATCGAGATCCCCCGGAAGGCGTCCCCAACCTGACGCACGGCGATCCCGATGTCGTCCAGGTTCGACATCTTCCATAGCAACTCCGCCCTCCACTGCGGCTCCAAGAAGAGTGGGACGCTGGAAGCTGGGACAGTGAGGGCGCCGCCATCGATGAAGTCGCCGCTCACCCTTGCCACCATCTCGTACAGCAGCTCCCCAAACGGGTCGGAACCAAGACCCGCCTCTAACCTGGTGCAGTCATGCTCGCCGGTGTAGTACCATGCCGGACGACTGCGCTGCTGCAGGGGCGCAACACGGCGTGACAGGAAATCTGCCAGCACCATCAGGGACGTCAGCCCCTGGTTGGCCAGAAACAGGATCCGCTCCAAGACTGGCGCGTACTCCAGCTCCAGCTCCGGGATCTCCTCCCAGAAGCGATGCTCAGTGGTCAGGCCGTCAGTTGGCATCTGAAGGCGATCATGCTCGTCGGTCTTCACGATCACCCGTTCCTCCCTCCAGCCTTCCCACCTTGCCGCGCTAAAAGGCAGAAGGTACCCAGAGACCTTCGGGTCCTTGCAGCGATGCTGGAAGTAGTATGCCCCCGGCTGGAACTTCGAGTCGCGCACGGTCGTCCGCAGCACGAAGAAGGAGCGGAAGAGCGTCACTGAAGCGCGCACTCCCACGAATATTTCAGAGAAGTGCACAAAGACGGCGGCCATCGCGAAGGAATTGGGGGAGAGGTGATGAAGCTGGAGCGTACGTCTCCAGCAACATCATGAAGAAAGAGGAGATCGGCGGGACGAACCTCGCCAAGGCGTAGGCGGTGAAGAAGACCACCTCCCCCTTCTCCAAGAACAGGGGGAGAGATCCCCGCCGGAGCCAGCGTTTCTGCTCCTCCGCGTGCCAGCCTAGCAACTTGCGCACTAGCCCAAGCTCAGCCGACCGGGTAAGGCGCGGCGGAGGCAGGTTGGAAGCCATCGGCGGCGGAAGCACAAGACTTGGAAGACGAAGGCGCAAGAGCTCGGAGAAACAAGGAGGGCTCGAGCACAGGGAAGTTTGCAAAGGGAAGCCTGTTATGCAGATGAGATCCCCTTTTGAACTTCCCAGAAGCGATTCAAAACGCTTCGTCTGCGCCGCTCATAGCAACCACCTTGGGGCCAAGCCCCATAGTCCATGGCAAGCGGGCCCAGGTCGCCCTACAGAAGCGGTGGACCGGGCAGTCAGCCCCCCAGGCGGAGAACCTGGCGGTTCCTGACAAGGCGCTGCGACGTGCAGTAGTGGCAGCCTTGGGAACCGCCGCAGTAAAAGCAGCCATCAAGAAGGGCTCACGCCCCCCACAATCCCGCGACCGTTCGTGCTCCAGCAACGGTCAAAGCGGGTCTTCGAGAAGGTGCGCGGGGTAGAAGAGACGGGGGCTCCACCTCGGGCGCGCTATCTCCCCCGAGATGGGCCCGGGGGCCAATGTCGGTACCCTCAATATGGGGTACCCCCGCGCACAGGGGAAAATCATCTAAGGACTTCGCCCCTTCCGCAGGGGCGAACTCCTAGTGCATACGAGTCGGACCTCCCTTCTCCGCAGGGAGAGCTCCGAAGGCTCCACGTGTCCTGCGGGGCCGGGCCTCCCTCTCCTCACAGGAGAGCTCCGGGCCCGCCACGTGGCCAGCAAAGCCGGACCTCCCCACCCCCCACCCCCCCCCCCACCCCGCGGGGAGAACTCCAAAAGCTCCACGTGTCCTGCGGGGCTGGACCTCCCTCTACTCAGAGGAGAGCATAATCATTAACATTGCAGCTTGTTTGAGTCATATTTTGATATTACTTATCTTTCAATAGTTGAAAGAGAACATCATTAAAAAAACATTTGCTTTAACAAGACAATTAAAGAGCCTAATCTGCTACTGTATGGGTTACTCTGTTGAAATTTTAATGTTCTGAATCGAATTACTAAACCTATTTTAGGGAAAAATTAACGGTACGGAGAATACAGTTTCAACTGTAAATGTAGTGGTCGAAAATCAATAGAAAACTGGAAGCAATTTTTCTTCTAAACTGATAGGTGCTAGTTAAATTTGGTACCCCCATGGTCAACCTTACAAATCCCAACAATAAATCTGTTTGGAAATTGGCTAAAACCAGAATCAGTCTGGTTCTAAGCACCCAGCTAATTTTGTAAATTCTGTTAGCATTCAAACCTATATGCTTAATATACCCTGAGATGGAATTTGAACTGCATGAATTATATAAAAATATCTTCTAAAAAGGGGGTAGTATGCAGCATACAAGCTAGCAGCCCACTTAATGCTATTGAGTGCCATATTCTATTAATAAATTCACAGTTCACACAAGTAGAAGTTAAAGGATGGTGAACAGTTGGTTAGCATGCAAGTTAGATGCAGTATGTCCTGCATGTAAGGGATTGGATGGCTGAATTTAGTAAAAAATTTATATCAACATTTTTTTTTGCTTGCCAACTGTATGGTAATATAGGATATCCTGCAAAATTTACAAGAGTGAGTTATTTTTTTGTGGCGGGGGGTGAATCATAATTTCATCTCTATACTTTTTTAAATCTACATACCTCTTTGATTAAGACCATTAATAGCCGGTATATCTCGGGTCTCTGAGGGTACCCAACATGCGATGGTGATGCCACTGCCCCAGGTCGCTGTATCACGTGCACGCAGGAACATCACCGCGAGTCGGCCAGCGCTCTAAGTCGATGCGGCGGTGGCTTCGCCGGGCTAGGTGGGCCGCGCAGCACTAGGCGTCGCCCGCCTCACCCAATAACAGGGGGGGTCAATCGCTCGGGAACAAGAGAGCAGAATTCACCCTGATCTGATCTCCTCCATCCAATTTGCCCTGATCTGCTGGCCATGGACGATGATGATGACGCCTCCTCGTCCCCGGCTTCCTCGCTGGCGGCATCGGCCCTCTCCATGACTTGACGGGTCACAGTCATCGCCGCATCACCCGGGGGATCCTTCGCGCCACAGGAAGCAGTGGCAACGGTGGGAGGGAGGACGCGTGGAGCGATGGCGCCGGCTGCGTTTTCTGCTGTTGGCCCCCTCGATGTGCAATGTCTGACTGCATTTAGTGGTGGGGGCTCTGAAGTTTCTACCCTTTTTGACGGGTCGCCGGACGTAGTCAGGCACACGTTTGGCTTCGCCTAAGCCAGTACTATGAGATGTACATCCCCATGATACCTTGCTTCGTCAAAACCATTAGGAATGTCGGCTCTGATTACCAGCGTGTGGCTGAAAGCAGGGGCAATTGATGCAGTGGGAGAGGTCTACAAGGCTCCAAAGGTGGTAGCTTTAATATCAATGCTCGTGTCCAGTTCGAGAAGTTCCTTTTGGAAGGGGAGTTTGAAACTTTAACGATCAAGGTGCAATCACTGTAGATGGGAGCATGGTGTTTGGTGCTTTACAAAAGTGTTTTTGGAAGTGGGGGCGAAAATAGAGGGTGTCTTATTTCTTGGCTTTGATGTACCGAGTGAAAATGCTAGATTTGACCTTCCTGGTTTGTATTTGACAATGGTGACATTGGTCATTATTTTATTGAAGGTGTTGTCAGGAGTGTGGAGTTCCTCTAGGGTGCAAACCTTGATCTGCGTTGTGGTGGGACCAGGCGAGGGACGGTGTGTGTGCACTGTTTCCTCCCTTAAGGCGTCGCTCTTGGAGGACTTTTTTGAGATTGGGCATTGTTAATGGTGGTGGATGGTTTTGTTGTGCTCCAAGTGCTTTGGGAAGACTGTTTTACCTTTTTTGTTTCTTTCTTTGGGTTGCGTGCATCCGTTGTGTCTCGACTTGCTTTTGGCATTATGTTATTGTAGAGGTCAGGTCTAATTGGTATCTTCTTGATATTAATATATGCTTATCGTAAAAATAAACTTTTTTATAAGTGTACGCCGATGCATTTACTTTGTATGTTATGTAGTCTGAAGGGACACAATCTAACAAGTGCGCTTGAAACTTCAAGCTAACTGGCTACTAATAATGTATCAAGAATGTAAGCATCAATCTTCATGCATTCTGTTGCTAGTTATAGGAGAGAAGAATATAATTTAGAACTATATATTTATCCATATTAAGTTTAAATAATAGTATACAAGGGAGATATGGACCACATAGACCAATATAGCTTACACAATGGACATGTGCTTATAACATTTAATGTGGCTATTATAAATCAGTTAGTTGTTGTATTTAATATTTACCATCCAAAGGCCAATATGCATTTCTGCCCATCCTCTCCTGTACTTGCGTTGCATGTCCAGCACAGTTTCCATTTGATTTTGATTAATGACATTTGGTGTCTACCTCAATGGAAATAACAGTTAACATTAAGTTCTGCCTGACTGTAGATGAATCACCAGTTAAAGTTAAGGGATCAAGAGAAAAAACTCAGCGATGCTTCACTTTAGAAGAGGCTACTGATACAATTCTCTTCTGTAGTTCAATTGTTCATGAGATTGCATACAGGGCTGCAACAATTGGACTGGAGCATAAGCAGAAATCAGAACTTGCCTCAGCTCATCGCCCAACAGTTACCATGGTAGAAAAATCCATTCCTAAGGGGGTTAGTTCACTGAAGCTGCCCCATAAACGAATATCAAAACATAAGAAAAAAATCAGAAAGCGGAGCAATCACAGAAACTGACAAGATGGAAGTGGTTGCTAATGATCCTGGACCTGTGTGTTCGATTCCTGAACTTTCAAGGACATCTGATAGTATGAAGCCTCCAAAGCTCGAATCAAAGTGCAACTGTGCAATTATGTAGACTTGACCTTCAACCCAATGCATAAAGTACACATAATATATGTTGAAATCCATAATTGCTAGTGATTTTCTGCCCGCAAGTCAGGAACGCAGAATGGACCCGCACCCGCCTGCTTCAATCAGCATGAGCAACCAATGAGCTCAGCACAGGTTTCTTGCTACTGAATTTTCTGGTAGTGGTGTTTGGTCCTTCTTTTCTGTATAATAGAGGTGCTCAACGAGCTATTTCTTTATTTTCTTTTGTAAATCCTGTCTTCCCTCTTTTGCTCCCAGTGCTTTTTCCATGAAATTCTGCTTGTTATGCCATCTGGTTTTAGTTTGTGCAGCCTTTGCAATTTTGATTCCTAGCAAAGGAAGGGTGTGAAATTTCTAGTTGAGATTCCTTGTCCTAATTTATGTATTCCTTTACAGATAAATGTGAGTGTGCCTTACTATAACTTTGCACAATTGTATAGTGGGCCCAGTATGTCTGCATACATAACAGGGAGTGCTGGTTTAGATTTTGACTTAATGTCAATACATTGTATCTATATATATTGACATAGTAAAATGTAAATTTATATCCAATTGTCTTCACCATGTTGGCATGCAAGAAAACAGAAGGAAAGTATATTTCTAAACATAATACCATTTTGTTTCATGAATAATAAGGATTGGTGGTTTCATAGTGCAGCTTCAAATTCCGGGCCATCGTACAGATTGCTTCAAACGGTGCGTCCCTTATAAGTCTATCCTAGGTAGGATTGTGTGATTAACAAATTCGCTTATTTGCAAAGGTCAGGTATAAGCCATTTTCAGCCTAGAGTCTTAGGTTTGGAAAATTGTTTGTTATAGTGCAGTACCGTGCAGCCTAGAGTAGTAGCAATTAGAATCTTCCGCATTGAAAACCCATTTATCTTTTAAGATGACTGGCAAATAAATGCTACCTGTTTTGACGGGAGTTCTGCTGTAAACAATATGCGTTGATTACCCATTAAGTCAACATATACATTGTTTGTTGCTCTTGGACTATATGAATCGGAGACTTTTCTTTGTACTTGTTTTTCATAGTGGTAGATGTAAGGAGTATGTACTACCATTACAAAGTTTATAGAGTTAGAAAATACCATTGCAAAGATCTTGGGCTGCTGAATATGTTGGAATTTTTACCTGAGAAGTCCAAAATAAATAAATCTCAAACGTATATGTAGGACAACAGGTGGGTGCTAAGTTTACCACATAAAGAGAGACATGCATACTCTTAAGTGGGAAGTGTTATACCACTGAGTAAAAAGAACAAGGGTACATGTGCCCTCCTCGCTCACACGCCATGCTTCACCTTGCCTCGTTGGATGCACAAACGCAATTCACCAATTGAGCTTGAGCCGAGTCAATATTTATTTATTTGGAAAATTGGGCCGCAACGAACGTGTCATAAACAACGGAGTCGGTTTGAGTTGCTACCAAATCGTAGGCTTTTTTAACCAACTCTAATGTGATGTAATTTTTGGAACCACACGCCTTTGCGACCCTACGTTTTTTGAAAGCTCTCTACAGGATTGCTTACGTTCGTCCAAGTTCGACATATCAACTTCTTGTCATATCCGTTGTTGTCTTCTTCTATCGGTCTATGCCAATGTCACATCATCCCTACAAAAACGACAACTACGACCGTCGATACCGGGTACCCCGCGCACAGGGTGAAATCGCCTAAGGACCTCGCCCCTCCGCAGGGGCGAGCTCTGAAGCCGTCACGTGTCCACCAGGGCCGGAGATCCCCTCTCCTCGCAGGATAGCTCCGGACCTGCCACGTGGCCCAGAAGGCCAGACCTCGCCCCCCTCCGCAGTGGCGAGCTCCGAAGGAGCCACGTGTCCAGCGGGGCCGGAGCTCCCCTCCCCTCGGAGGATAGCTCCGGGCCTGCCACGTGGCCCAGAAGGCCGGACCTCGCCCCTCCGCAGGGGCGAGCTCCAAAGGAGCCACGTGTCCAGCGGGGCCGGAGCTCCCCTCCCCTCGGAGGATAGCTCCGGGCCTGCCACGTGGCCCAGAAGGCCAGACCTCGCCCCCTCCGCGGGGGTGAGCTCCGAAGGCTCCACGTGTCCAGCGGGGCTGGAGCTCCCCTCTCCTCAGAGGTGAGCTCCGGGCCCGACACGTGGCCAGCAGAGCAGCGCTGCCCGCCCAACGCGGTAGGCAGCCGGAGTAAAGACCCGCGCCTTCCCAAGACGCAACATTCAAGACCCGCGCCTTCCCAAGGCGCGGAGACGCCGTGCACGCCTGTCAGGAGGCACAGTGACCCGTCACAGTCAAGACAGACGCACAGTGTCAGAAGCTGCAGACAATTGAAGGCAACGACAAGACACAGACAAGACATGCCCTACCGTCCCTGCCATCGCCAACGGCTACACGCTACGCCTAGCCTGTGGCAGGGGCAGGGTGACAGGACGACCTCGAAGCCAGCGCCAAGACTGCATAGCTGGTAGGAAATCGCCCCGGGGCCACCTGTCGGGTCCCGGGGCCCACCTTGTAAGCCGCCCGAGCCTTGGACTATAAAAGGCTTGGGTAGGCAACGTTACAAGGGGTTCGAGCATTCTAGGCTTCGGACTCCTGGGGTTCGGCACTTTTGCCCAGCGCCCTCTAGGTCATCCACATACTCAAGGAAACCAGTGCTCCGAGCACTCCCGTGGACGTAGGGTTTTACGCTCCGGCGGCCTGAACCACGTAAATCCTCGTGTCAATCCACCTTCATCTCCCTCCGTTATCCATTCCGGCGAGACCCTCGCGAGACGACTAGCCCCGCCTAAAAAAGAACCTCCGCGGCTGCCCAGAGCAGGTCCAGGGGAAGTGTCGACCGCAGACGCTTCGACAACGACATCTCATATGATACAGATCGGTACATGCGACATGATTTGATCTAATGTTTTAAAATGAATATTGTTGTATATGAGATGCTTTCGTTTCTTCTCGCGTTTATTAGTACTTCTGTCGTGATTTTTTATAATTAATCAAGAAATTATTTTATTTTTTATCAATTCAAAAATGTTATTATAGGCAATTTCCTTAATTGTCCACGGCTAGTTTATTTGATGTACTAAGGTCAGATAAATTCTCCGCTACTCACTTCTGACAAGTCAAGGTTATGTTGTATATTACCGCTCTAAAAATATTCTTGACGACTCAGGGTAGGCCTTAAGGAACTATCTCCAATGAAGATCAGAAAAAGTCGAAAAAGTCAAGTCTGTCATGAGATGATGTATTCTAAGCATTCTTGACAACAACATTTGTTATGTATACTTACACATACCAGAAAGGAGATTTAAAATGCACTGAATGATAAATTTGGTGCAACCTATGCAGATAATAATTTGTACATCATGGAGAGCTTCTATGACTATAATATGATGCAACGACCATTCTATAGTTGAACAAGCTCATGAGATCCTATACATTGTGAGAGAGTTCAAACTCTTTAAGTATACCTTATTTGACAAGTTTGTGGTTGGGTACATTTTTATAAAGTTCTCCTTTATGGAGGAACTTTGCCACAACCTTGAGACATAAGAGAGGAGATATCACTTGATAATATGATTGTGTCTATTAATATTGAGGAGAAGCCTCAGGCCAAGCATACTAGTGAGAAAGTAGGCGAGGATCAATCTAGCGCCAATATGATGCATAAACGCAATATCAAGAATAAAGGAAAGAATAATCCCTCATTCAATAAGTCTGTCAACACTACTACCAAGAAGTCAAACAAAATTGAGCAAGTATGCTATACTTGTACAGAGATCGATTACTTTACAAAGGACTGCCTTGAATGGGCAAACCACGGAGGAAATAAGAGCCTCATAATAGTCGAGCCTGTGACCACTAGCAATACTGATGGGTATGGTACTGTTTTTTCAGTATGTCAACCTCCATCTTGGTTGATTGATATGAGTGCTAATGTTCATGTATGTCCTAACATATGTATGTTGACTTCATGTGAGTTCCCCCAAGATTCCCTTTTTAATAAAGAATAGGTCACATGTTTTTGTTTGTGGTGTGGACACGGTTGTCAAAGCGTCTGCAGTCGACACTTCCCCTGGGCCTGCTCTGGCCAGTCCGTGGAGGTTCTTTTTTAGGCGGGGCTAGTCCTCTCGCGTGGGTCTCGCCGGAATGGATGACCGAGGGAGATGAAGGTGGTTTGACACGGGTATTTACGTGGTTCGGGCCGCCAGAGCGTAAAACTCTACTTCCACGGGAGTGCTCGGAGCACTGGATTCCTTGAGTATGTGAATTACCTAGAGGGCGTTGGGCAAGAGTGCCGAACCCCTGGAGTCCGAAGCCTAAAATGCTCGAACCCCTTGTAACGTTGCCTACGTGAGCCTTTTATAGTCCAAGGCTCGGGTGGCTTACAAGGTGGGCCAAGAGACCCGACAGGCGGCCCCGGGGTGATTTCCTACAAGCTACTGTGTCTTGGCGCTCGCTTCAAGGTCCTCGTCCTGCCGCCCTGTCCATGCTGCAGGATAGGTGTAGCGTGTAGCCGTTGGTGATGGCAGGGGTGATAGGGCATGTCTTGTCCGTGTCTTGTCGCTGCCTTCAATGGTGTGCAACTTCTGACACTGTGCGCCTGTCTTGACTGTGACGGGTCACAGTGCCTCCTGACACGCGTGTGTCGCGTCTCCGCGCCTTGGGAAGGCGCAGGTCTTCAATGCCGCGTCTTGGGAAGGCGCGGGTCTTTACTCCCGCTGCCTACTGCGCCGGGGCAGGCAGCGCGGCTCTGCTGACCACGTGGTGGGCCCGGAGCTCTCCTCTGAGGAGAGGGGTAGCTCTGGCCCCGCTGGACACGTGGATGAAAGTGCATCTAGATAATCCCCGGCGTTTTGGTTGATTGATGACGACAATTAAGATGGTAATAAGTTTCTACTGAGTATGAGCACAGGTGTTTATCAAAGAAATGGATATGGAGTCTCTCAAGAAGCAAAAGGAAAAGAAGAAGACTTGAAAGAGTAGAAAATAACATTTGCTATTAATCTTCACATTTTTCTAGTTGTGTATAGGGTCTTCTCTTTTAGAGTGCTTGAGAATCACTAGAGAGCTCAAACAAAGGATAGAACGTTAGAATCATGAGACGAAGTAGTCGTAGATATGAAGAAAAGGGAAGACCGGACTTGTCCGGACAAATGGCCGGACTAGTCCGTTCCTACCCGGACTAATCCGTTTTAGACCGGATAAAAAGTCTCTAAGTGAGTTTGGACTTGTCCGTCCCAGGACGGACTAGTCCGGTTATCATGTGAGTCAGAGCCGTTAGGAGACTAAGTCTCAGAGGGCCGAACTAGTCCGCCCAAGAGGCCGGACTAGTCCGCTAAGCGGACTAAGCCGCCGTTGTCCGGAGAAGAAGTCTCTGAGTGACATCGGACTAGTCCGTCCCCTTCACACTAGTCCGATTTAGGACGGAACAAAGGTTCCTGTGCGAGCTCGGACTAGTCCGAAGTTGGCCGGACTAGTCCGCAGCCCTATATTAGAGAGTTCTTAGACTAAGTCTGGTAAGACCGGACTAGTCCGCCCTTGGGGCCGGACTAGTCCGCCCATACCAGACTAGTCTGTTCTCATACGGAACAAAGGTTCCTGATTAAGATCATACTAGTCCGCTCTTGGCCGGACTAGTCCAGGGATTCATGACCGTTTGAATCCAACGGTCACTAAAACTTTATTTGGTAAGCTGTGACGTGAGTGTTCCCTCAAGATCGGACTAGTTCGGGGTTGGGACCGGACTAGTCCGGACTTTAGTTGGTAACGGCTAAATGTCGGGATTTCTATAAAAGGAGACCCCCCGGCTGAGAATTGAGAAGACACGAACCCAAGCGCTGAAAACTCATTCCTAGAGCTCTTCTAAGCATCTTTCCTCACCTTCTAGACCCCTAAGATCGGATCTTAAGGAGTTAATGGTTTTTGTGAGAGGAAAGACGTGGTGACCGACATTTTGAGCTCTCGGTTTGATTCTCTTGCACTCTAACTGTTATTTTGAGTCTTTAACAGTTGTACTTTGAATTCTAGAACTACTTGGTTGGTGTAGGGGGCCTCAAAGTGTGAGTAGCCCCTAAGATCATTGTATTCACATTCGATTGATAGTGAGAAAGCCCGGGCTTGATCTTGGTGATCGCTCGGTCAGGGAAGGGTTGGAAAAGACCCGGTCCTTGGTGGACTCCTCAACAAGGACGTAGATTCCTGTGTGGAATTGAACCTCGGGATAAATCGTGTCTCTTGGTCTCTCTACTATTTCAATTGCTCACTAGAATTACTTATCAAATTTTCATTGTATTATTGTCCGCAAATTGTTCTCCTATTTCGCAATCTAATCATTCTCAACTATTTAGTGATATCATTTGGCTACTATATATTTTCCGCTCAAACCTTAAACAGAAACCTAAAACACAAATTTAAACCTAGACCGGACTAGTCCAACCTCAGACCGGACTAGTCCGGCCTGCTTCTGTTTTGATCCGCTATTTACTAAAATTTCAGGTTTTATTAGCCTATTCACCCCCCCTCTAGGCAACTTTCAATTGGTATCAGAGCCTAACTCTCCGCAAAAGCTTAATCGCTTCGAGAGGAGATGGGGGACAAGGTCGGTAGCCAAATTGATCTCAACAAGGGAAAAGGAGCAAGTTCGAGCAACTTTGAAGAACAAGGTTCTAACCCACCTCCCGCAGTTGCTCCTCCACAAGACGTTACAAGCTCAGAAGAAGATGAAGAAGTTCTTCGTCTCATGGCACTCCTCAAAAAGAAGGAGGAGGCTAAAAAGAAAAACAAGGAGAAGTTAGAGAAGAAACTAAAGAGTAGTCAACAAGACTACTCGCGATATCCTTTTAACTATGAACGATTAAATTCTCATTTCAGTTATTTATCAATTCCTCTAGGCAAACCACCTCACTTTGATGGAACTAACTATACAATGTGGAAACACAACATGAAGTTGCATCTAATTTCCTTGAACCCAAGTCTTTGGCATGTGGTATGTACAGGTATAGATATCCCCGAAGACGAGGATGAACTCACTCTAGAACAAGAACAAAAAATCCATCGCAATGCACAAGCAACGACCGTGCTCAACTCATCTTTGAGCATTGAAGAATTTAACAAGGTAGATGGGTTGGAGCTCGCCAAAGATATTTGGGACACCCTCAAGATCGCACATGAAGGAAACCGATCCGTGAGGGAAGCTAAGATTGAGATGATAGAAGGAGAGCTTGGAAGGTTCGCCATGGAAGAAGGCGAAACACCTCAAGAAATGTACAACCGACTCAAAACTCTTATCATCAAGAGTCGGGCGTACGGATGCAAGAAATGGAATGACCATGAGGTGGTTAAAAGAATGATAAGAGCATTTATGCCTCGCAATGTGACCCTATGCATCTTAATCCGGAAAAGTCCAAACTTTCATTTGATGACTCCGGATGAAGTGCTAGGGAAGATCATTAACCATGAGATGTTGGAGAAGGAAGCCCAACACGTAAATGACTTAGCCAAGATCACTTCATCCAAGAAGAAGGGCATTGCTCTCAAGGCCACATCCAAGTCCAAGGCAAAAGAAACACAACTCACAAGTGAAGATGAAGAAAGTGATGATGAGAGCACAGACATGGATGATGAAAAATGGCATTCTTCATCAAAAGATTCAAAAGGTTGATGAGGAGAAGGAGAAGCCATCACTATGAGAACAAGAGCAAAGACAAAGGCAACTCAAGAACAAAGAAGACTTGCTACAACTGTGGAGAACATGGGCATTTCATTGTGAACTGCCCCCATAGCAAGGAAGATGACAAGAGAAAGAAGAAGGATGGGAAGCCGCAAGACAAGAAATTCTTCATAAAGAAGAAGACATATGGACAAGTCCACATCGGAGAAGAATGGTACTCAAATGAAGAATCCTCCTCCTAAGATGAAGAAAAAGTGGCAACCGTAGCCATCAAGAGGCCAACCATGAAGAAATCACTCTTGCCAAACAAGGGTGATTGGAAGAGCCGAAGTCACACATGCCTCATGGCAAAGGAAGGAAAGCGCAAGGTAATGACTAAACCTTCTAAGTTACATATTGAAGATGATAGTGACTTCGATAGTAGCAGTGAAAACAAATTCATGTTTAGAGGATTAAACAAAAAGGCTATAGCTAAAATGAAAATGCTATCGGATGAAATATTTGAACAAGAAGAGCTTCTCAACCAACAAGAAGAATTGCTTATCCTTGAAAAGAAAAGAAACCTTGAGATTGAGAAACTTCTTGAACTTGAGAGAGAAAAGTGTAGAACACTTGAAAGCGAACTTGCCATGAGCAAGGAGACATGCGCTTAGCTTAAAAGTGAGAATGTAGCGCTTCAAGATGAACTTGTAAGCTTGACCAAAGCTCACAAGAATCTTGAAGCACAACTTGACTCACTTAAGTCAAGCGTCCCATTTAATTCATCCTCTAAAATCTCTCGATCAACAAAGATAGAATCCAACACTAAAACTTGCAAATGTGCTAGCATTGTCTTAAACTTAAAAAATGAGCTCAAAGAGGCACAAAGCAAGAATACACACAAGAGTGGGATCTTTGATAAAGAAAAAAATCAAATATGCACGTAGTGCATACACAATCACAAGATCTCCCTTCATCAAAGATGGACTTGGATATACTAGGGGAGGAAAGCAAAATGCTAGAATCCTTAAAAACAATAGCAAATTCGTAGCCTTCGTGAAAGAAAACTCAAGTCAAGACGAGAGTAATAACCTTGCATCTACCTCACATAAGATTACCAAAAATGTAAAATCTATAGTATTTCATAATTTCGATGCATCTTATGTTCTTATGAAAAGCAAGTATGGTAAAGTTTATGCAAAATATGTTGGGCCACTCCACAAGAGTCCAAAAACTTATGTGTGGGTGCCCAAATGCCTAATAACTAACCTCTAAGGACCCAACAAAGTTTGGGTACCTAAGAATAATGTTTAAATTGTTTTGCAGTCCTACTCCTCCAGTGGCACTAAATGGATGCTAGATAGTGGGTGCACTAACCATATGACCGGAGAGTGGAAAATGTTTGTTGAGTATGAAGAAAACGATGATCCAAATGAAGGCATCTATTTTGGTGACAACAGACAAGG
>JASWHV010000198.1:2500-7500 GCA_030760725.1 Neostapfia colusana
CCAGAACACGTCTCACCGAAGACACGGAGGGTGCACCGTGTTTCCCGTATCCGACAGTTTCGCGCCCATTCGCCAACAGCTTGAAATGTACCAGCAGCCTGTCAGCCACCAGAACACGTCTCACCGAAGACACGGTGGGTGCACCGTGTTTTCCATATCCCACAGTTTCGCAACCATTCACTTACAGCTTGAAATGACCGGCAGTCTCTAAGACACCGGAACACATCTCACCGAAGACACATGGATGCACCATGTTTCCCGTTTCCGACAGTTTCGCACCCATCAGCCAACAGCTTGACATGACCAGCAGCCTCTCAGCCGCCAGAACGCATCTCACCGAAGACAAGGTGGGTGCACGAAGTTTCACGTATCAAACAGTATCACACCGCATCACCATCAGCTTGAAATGACCAGCAGCCTCTCAGCCACCGGAACACGTCTCTCCAAAGACAAGGCGGGTGCACCGTGTGTCCCATATCCAACAGTTTCACACCCATTCGCCAACAGCTTGAAATGTACCAGCAGCCTGTCAGCCACCAGAACACGTCTCACCAAAGACACAGTGGGTGTTTCACGTATCCAACAGTATCACACCACTTCGCGAGCAGCTTGAAATGACCGGCAGCCTCTCAGCCACCTGAACACATCTCACCGAAGACACGTGGGTGCACCGTGTTTCCCATATCCGACAGTTTCACACCCATCAGCCAATAGCTTGACATGACCAGCAGCCTCTCAGCCGCCAGAACACGTCTCACCAAAGCCACGACAGGTGCACCGTGTTTCCCGTATCCAACAGTTTCGCGCCCATTCGCCAACAGCTTGAAATGTACCAGCAGCCTGTCAGCCACCAGAACACATCTCACCGATGACACCATGGGTGCACCGTGTTTCCCGTATCCGACAGTTTCGCGCCCGTTCGCCAACAGCTTGAAATGTACCAGCAGCCTGTCGGCCACCTGAACACGTCTCACCGAAGACACGTGGATGCACCGTGTTTCCCGTTTCCGACAGTTTCGCACCCATCAGCCAACAGCCTGACATGACCAGCAGCCTCTCAGCCGCCAGAACACATCTCACCGAAGACATGGTGGGTGCACGATGTTTCACATATCCAACAGTATCACACCGCTTCGCCAACAGCTTGAAATGACCAGCAGCCTCTCAGCCACCGGAACACATCTCTCCGAAGACAAGGAGGGTGCACCGTGTGTCCCGTATCCGACAGTTTCGCACCCATTCGCCAACAGCTTGAAATGACCAGCAGCCTCTCAGCCACCAGAACACGTCTCACCGAAGACACGGAGGGTGCGCCGTGTTTCCCATATCGGACAGTTTCGCGCCCATTCGCCAACAGCTTGAAATGTACCAGCAGCCTGTCAGCCGCCAGAACACATCTCACCGAAGACACGGTGGGTGCACCGTAATACCCGTATCGGTCCATACCATCGCATGATAAACCAGAATTCGTACGGCCACCAGCCCACCATTGCGATGGCTGACAGTGCAACCAGATCTTCAAGCATTGGGTACATGCAATTCACTAAATAGTAAGGCCACAACACCCTAAGCCCACAAGAATCTGGTTTGAGCACTGCCCACCCCGACAGGAAAACGGACCGGTAACCATCCAGCCAACAATCCGTCCCATACCCGGGGGACGCCACAGCCACGTTTATCTGGCACCAGGATGATGTATCCACCCAAAAAGGGTGCCACAATGTGTCCCAAAGCCAAAATCCGTGTTGCACCGTCGCATCTGTGTTCATCTCAGTGAAGGTCCCCAAGGCCGGTAGGATGTTGGCAGCCTTGGATCATCCCAACACCGAGATCCGGTGGATGTAGTACACCGCGAGGGGAGGTAATCAAGGTTCCTTTCAGTATCCGACATCATCCTACTTTGCCCCGAGCTGACAGACCACCTCCCCCTAATATACCTTAGGAGCGCCCCCCCTCCCAGGAGTATGGGGGATTTTTGGGACTGCTGAGCGCACTATTTGGGAGAAGCCCAAAAAGTGGTATTTTTCTGGTTTTGCCGCGCCAAGCCTCCAAAACGGGTGGGTTATCTAGTTTCAACTTGGGTTCCCAGACTTCCCGTATTCTTTCCGGAGGCCTCCTGCTGTGTACAGTACGGCATCCCTGGACCCGAGTTCCTGAGATCCCGACTTTCCCGATTTCGACCCAGGAGGCCATCCATGCATTCCAAAACCTTCAAAATGCACCGTCCGAATGATTATTCAGCCAAGGTCCCGTCGGGCCACCGGGGATCCCAGTTAGTGAGTTTTACCGACTTTCCCAACTTTCCTCATTTCGACCCAGATGGCCATCCACGCATGAAAAACCATCAAGTTTTACCATCCGAACGTGTGTTCCGTTGAGGTCCGTCCGCCCCCGGGACACATGTTCACGAGTTTTCCCATCTCTCAGCCGCCGGAACACGTCTCACCGAAGACAAGGTGGGTGCACCATGTTTCACGTATCCAACAGAATCGCACCGCTTCGCCAACAGCTTGAAATGACCAGCAGCCTCTCAGCCACAGGAACACGTCTCTCTGAAGACGAGGGTGGGTGCACCATGTGTCCCTTATCCGACAGTTTTGCACCCATTCGCCAACAGCTTGAAATGACCAGCAGCTTCTCAGCCACCGGAACACATCTCACCGAAGCCACGGCGGGTGCACCATGTTTACCGTATCCGACAGTTTTGCACCGATTCGCCAACAGCTTGAAATGACCAGCAGCCTCTCAGCCACCAGAACACGTCTCACCGAAGACACGGAGGGTGCACCGTGTTTCCCGTATCCGACAGTTTCGCGCCCATTCGCCAACAGCTTGAAATGTACCAGCAGCCTGTCAGCCACCAGAACACGTCTCACCGAAGACACGGTGGGTGCACCGTGTTTTCCATATCCCACAGTTTCGCAACCATTCACTTACAGCTTGAAATGACCGGCAGTCTCTAAGACACCGGAACACATCTCACCGAAGACACATGGATGCACCATGTTTCCCGTTTCCGACAGTTTCGCACCCATCAGCCAACAGCTTGACATGACCAGCAGCCTCTCAGCCGCCAGAACGCATCTCACCGAAGACAAGGTGGGTGCACGAAGTTTCACGTATCAAACAGTATCACACCACATCACCATCAGCTTGAAATGACCAGCAGCCTCTCAGCCACCGGAACACGTCTCTCCAAAGACAAGGCGGGTGCACCGTGTGTCCCATATCCAACAGTTTCACACCCATTCGCCAACAGCTTGAAATGTACCAGCAGCCTGTCAGCCACCGGAACACGTCTCACCAAAGACACAGTGGGTGTTTCACGTATCCAACAGTATCACACCACTTCGCAAGCAGCTTGAAATGACCGGCAGCCTCTCAGCCACCTGAACACATCTCACCGAAGACACGTGGGTTCACCGTGTTTCCCATATCCGACAGTTTCACACCCATCAGCCAATAGCTTGACATGACCAGCAGCCTCTCAGCCGCCAGAACACGTCTCACCGAAGCCACGACAGGTGCACCGTGTTTCCCGTATCCAACAGTTTCGCGCCCATTCGCCAACAGCTTGAAATGTACCAGCAGCCTGTCAGCCACCAGAACACATCTCACCGATGACACCATGGGTGCACCGTGTTTCCCGTATCCGACAGTTTCACGCCCGTTCGCCAACAGCTTGAAATGTACCAGCAGCCTGTCGGCCACCTGAACACGTCTCACCGAAGACACGTGGATGCACCGTGTTTCCCGTTTCCGACAGTTTCGCACCCATCAGCCAACAGCCTGACATGACCAGCAGCCTCTCAGCCGCCAGAACACATCTCACCGAAGACATGGTGGGTGCACGATGTTTCACATATCCAACAGTATCACACCGCTTCGCCAACAGCTTGAAATGACCAGCAGCCTCTCAGCCACCGGAACACATCTCTCCAAAGACAAGGAGGGTGCACCGTGTGTCCCGTATCCGACAGTTTTGCACCCATTCGCCAACAACTTGAAATGACCAGCAGCCTCTCAGCCACCAGAACACGTCTCACCGAAGACACGGAGGGTGCGCCGTGTTTCCCATATCGGACAGTTTCGCGCCCATTCGCCAACAGCTTGAAATGTACCAGCAGCCTGTCAGCCGCCACAACACATCTCACCGAAGACACGGTGGGTGCACCGTAATACCCGTATCGGTCCATACCATCGCATGATAAACCAGAATCCGTACGGCCACCAGCCCACCATTGCGATGGCTGACAGTGCAACCAGATCTTCAAGCATTGGGTACATGCAATTCACTAAATAGTAAGGCCACAACACCCTAAGCCCACAAGAATCTGGTTTGAGCACTGCCCACCCCGACAGGAAAACGGACCGGTAACCATCCAGCCAACAATCCGTCCCATACCCGGGGGACGCCACAGCCACGTTTATCTGGCACCAGGATGATGTATCCACCCAAAAAGGGTGGCACAATGTGTCCCGAAGCCAAAATCCGTGTTGCACCGTCGCATCTGTGTTCATCTCAGTGAAGGTCCCCAAGGCCGGTAGGATGTTGGCAGCCTTGGATCATCCCAACACCGAGATCCGGTGGATGTAGTACACCGCGAGGGGAGGTAATCAAGGTTCCTTTCAGTATCCGACATCATCCTACTTTGCCCCGAGCTGACAGACCACCCCCCCCTAATATACCTTAGGAGCGCCCCCCCTCCCAGGAGTATGGGGGATTTTTGGGACTGCTGAGCGCACTATTTGGGAGAAGCCCAAAAAGTGGTATTTTTCTGGTTTTGCCGCGCCAAGCCTCCAAAACGGGTGGGTTATCTAGTTTCAACTTGGGTTCCCAGACTTCCCGTATTCTTTCCGGAGGCCTCCTGCTGTGTACAGTACGGCATCCCTGGACCCGAGTTCCTGAGATCCCGACTTTCCCGATTTCGACCCAGGAGGCCATCCATGCATTCCAAAACCTTCAAAATGCACCGTCCGAATGATTATTCAGCCAAGGT
>JASWHV010000198.1:17500-22500 GCA_030760725.1 Neostapfia colusana
CAGCCACCAGAACACATCTCACCGATGACACCATGGGTGCACCGTGTTTCCCGTATCCGACAGTTTCGCGCCCGTTCGCCAACAGCTTGAAATGTACCAGCAGCCTGTCGGCCACCTGAACACGTCTCACCGAAGACACGTGGATGCACCGTGTTTCCCGTTTCCGACAGTTTCGCACCCATCAGCCAACAGCCTGACATGACCAGCAGCCTCTCAGCCGCCAGAACACATCTCACCGAAGACATGGTGGGTGCACGATGTTTCACATATCCAACAGTATCACACCGCTTCGCCAACAGCTTGAAATGACCAGCAGCCTCTCAGCCACCGGAACACATCTCTCCGAAGACAAGGAGGGTGCACCGTGTGTCCCGTATCCGACAGTTTCACACCCATTCGCCAACAGCTTGAAATGACCAGCAGCCTCTCAGCCACCAGAACACGTCTCACCGAAGACACGGAGGGTGCGCCGTGTTTCCCATATCGGACAGTTTCGCGCCCATTCGCCAACAGCTTGAAATGTACCAGCAGCCTGTCAGCCGCCAGAACACATCTCACCGAAGACACGGTGGGTGCACCGTAATACCCGTATCGGTCCATACCATCGCATGATAAACCAGAATCCGTACGGCCACCAGCCCACCATTGCGATGGCTGACAGTGCAACCAGATCTTCAAGCATTGGGTACATGCAATTCACTAAATAGTAAGGCCACAACACCCTAAGCCCACAAGAATCTGGTTTGAGCACTGCCCACCCCGACAGGAAAACGGACCGGTAACCATCCAGCCAACAATCCGTCCCATACCCGGGGGACGCCACAGCCACGTTTATCTGGCACCAGGATGATGTATCCACCCAAAAAGGGTGCCACAATGTGTCCCAAAGCCAAAATCCGTGTTGCACCATCGCATCTGTGTTCATCTCAGTGAAGGTCCCCAAGGCCGGTAGGATGTTGGCAGCCTTGGATCATCCCAACACCGAGATCCGGTGGATGTAGTACACCGCGAGGGGAGGTAATCAAGGTTCCTTTCAGTATCCGACATCATCCTACTTTGCCCCGAGCTGACAGACCACCTCCCCCTAATATACCTTAGGAGCGCCCCCCCTCCCAGGAGTATGGGGGATTTTTGGGACTGCTGAGCGCACTATTTGGGAGAAGCCCAAAAAGTGGTATTTTTCTGGTTTTGCCGCGCCAAGCCTCCAAAACGGGTTGGTTATCTAGTTTCAACTTGGGTTCCCAGACTTCCCGTATTCTTTCCGGAGGCCTCCTGCTGTGTACAGTACGGCATCCCTGGACCCGAGTTCCTGAGATCCCGACTTTCCCGATTTCGACCCAGGAGGCCATCCATGCATTCCAAAACCTTCAAAATGCACCGTCCGAATGATTATTCAGCCAAGGTCCCGTCGGGCCACCGGGGATCCCAGTTAGTGAGTTTTACCGACTTTCCCAACTTTCCTCATTTCAACCCAGATGGCCATCCACGCATGAAAAACCATCAAGTTTTACCATCCGAACGTGTGTTCCGTTGAGGTCCGTCCGCCCCCGGGACACATGTTCACGAGTTTTCCCATCTCTCAGCCACCGGAACACGTCTCTCCGAGACAAGGTGGGAGCACCGTGTTTCCCGTATCCGACAGTTTCACACCCATCAGCAAACAGCTTTACATGACCAGCAGCATCTCAGCCGCTGGAACACGTCTCACAGAAGACGAGGGTGAGTGCACCATGTGTCCCTTATCCGACAGTTTTGCACCCATTCGCCAACAGCTTGAAATGACCAGCAGCTTCTCAGCCACCGGAACACATCTCACCGAAGCCACGGCGGGTGCACCATGTTTACCGTATCCGACAGTTTTGCACCGATTCGCCAACAGCTTGAAATGACCAGCAGCCTCTCAGCCACCAGAACACGTCTCACCGAAGACACGGAGGGTGCACCGTGTTTCCCGTATCCGACAGTTTCGCGCCCATTCGCCAACAGCTTGAAATGTACCAGCAGCCTGTCAGCCACCAGAACACGTCTCACCGAAGACACGGTGGGTGCACCGTGTTTTCCATATCCCACAGTTTCGCAACCATTCACTTACAGCTTGAAATGACCGGCAGTCTCTAAGACACCGGAACACATCTCACCGAAGACACATGGATGCACCATGTTTCCCGTTTCCGACAGTTTCGCACCCATCAGCCAACAGCTTGACATAACCAGCAGCCTCTCAGCCGCCAGAACGCATCTCACCGAAGACAAGGTGGGTGCACGAAGTTTCACGTATCAAACAGTATCACACCACATCACCATCAGCTTGAAATGACCAGCAGCCTCTCAGCCACCGGAACACGTCTCTCCAAAGACAAGGCGGGTGCACCGTGTGTCCCATATCCAACAGTTTCACACCCATTCGCCAACAGCTTGAAATGTACCAGCAGCCTGTCAGCCACCGGAACACGTCTCACCAAAGACACAGTGGGTGTTTCACGTATCCAACAGTATCACACCACTTCGCAAGCAGCTTGAAATGACCGGCAGCCTCTCAGCCACCTGAACACATCTCACCGAAGACACGTGGGTTCACCGTGTTTCCCATATCCGACAGTTTCACACCCATCAGCCAATAGCTTGACATGACCTGCAGCCTCTCAGCCGCCAGAACACGTCTCACCGAAGCCACGACAGGTGCACCGTGTTTCCCGTATCCAACAGTTTCGCGCCCATTCGCCAACAGCTTGAAATGTACCAGCAGCCTGTCAGCCACCAGAACACATCTCACCGATGACACCATGGGTGCACCGTGTTTCCCGTATCCGACAGTTTCACGCCCGTTCGCCAACAGCTTGAAATGTACCAGCAGCCTGTCGGCCACCTGAACACGTCTCACCGAAGACACGTGGATGCACCGTGTTTCCCGTTTCCGACAGTTTCGCACCCATCAGCCAACAGCCTGACATGACCAGCAGCCTCTCAGCCGCCAGAACACATCTCACCGAAGACATGGTGGGTGCACGATGTTTCACATATCCAACAGTATCACACCGCTTCGCCAACAGCTTGAAATGACCAGCAGCCTCTCAGCCACCGGAACACATCTCTCCGAAGACAAGGAGGGTGCACCGTGTGTCCCGTATCCGACAGTTTCGCACCCATTCGCCAACAGCTTGAAATGACCAGCAGCCTCTCAGCCACCAGAACACGTCTCACCGAAGACACGGAGGGTGCGCCGTGTTTCCCATATCGGACAGTTTCGCGCCCATTCGCCAACAGCTTGAAATGTACCAGCAGCCTGTCAGCCGCCAGAACACATCTCACCGAAGACACGGTGGGTGCACCGTAATACCCGTATCGGTCCATACCATCGCATGATAAACCAGAATCCGTACGGCCACCAGCCCACCATTGCGATGGCTGACAGTGCAACCAGATCTTCAAGCATTGGGTACATGCAATTCACTAAATAGTAAGGCCACAACACCCTAAGCCCACAAGAATCTGGTTTGAGCACTGCCCACCCCGACAGGAAAACGGACCGGTAACCATCCAGCCAACAATCCGTCCCATACCCGGGGGACGCCACAGCCACGTTTATCTGGCACCAGGATGATGTATCCACCCAAAAAGGGTGGCACAATGTGTCCCGAAGCCAAAATCCGTGTTGCACCGTCGCATCTGTGTTCATCTCAGTGAAGGTCCCCAAGGCCGGTAGGATGTTGGCAGCCTTGGATCATCCCAACACCGAGATCCGGTGGATGTAGTACACCGCGAGGGGAGGTAATCAAGGTTCCTTTCAGTATCCGACATCATCCTACTTTGCCCCGAGCTGACAGACCAGCCCCCCCTAATATACCTTAGGAGCGCCCCCCCTCCCAGGAGTATGGGGGATTTTTGGGACTGCTGAGCGCACTATTTGGGAGAAGCCCAAAAAGTGGTATTTTTCTGGTTTTGCCGCGCCAAGCCTCCAAAACGGGTGGGTTATCTAGTTTCAACTTGGGTTCCCAGACTTCCCGTATTCTTTCCGGAGGCCTCCTGCTGTGTACAGTACGGCATCCCTGGACCCGAGTTCCTGAGATCCCGACTTTCCCGATTTCGACCCAGGAGGCCATCCATGCATTCCAAAACCTTCAAAATGCACCGTCCGAATGATTATTCAGCCAAGGTCCCGTCGGGCCACCGGGGATCCCAGTTAGTGAGTTTTACCGACTTTCCCAACTTTCCTCATTTCGACCCAGATGGCCATCCACGCATGAAAAACCATCAAGTTTTACCATCCGAACGTGTGTTCCGTTGAGGTCCGTCCGCCCCCGGGACACATGTTCACGAGTTTTCCCATCTCTCAGCCACCGGAACACGTCTCTCCGAGACAAGGTGGGAGCACCGTGTTTCCCGTATCCGACAGTTTCACACCCATCAGCAAACAGCTTTACATGACCAGCAGCATCTCAGCCGCTGGAACACGTCTCACAGAAGCCAAGGTGGGTGCACCGTGTTTCCTGTATCCGACAGTTTCACGCCCATTCCGCAACAGCTTGAAATGTACCAGCAGCCTGTCAGCCGCCGGAACACGTCTCACCGAAGACAAAGGTGGGTGCTCCATGTTTCCCGTATCCCACAGTTTCGCACCCATTCGTCAACAGCTTGAAATGACCAGCAGCCTCTCAGCCACCAGAACACGTCTCACCGAAGACACGGAGGGTGCACCGTGTTTCCCGTATCCGACAGTTTCGCGCCCATTCGCCAACAGCTTGAAATGTACCAGCAGCCTGTCAGCGGCCAGAACACGTCTCACCGAAGACACGGTGGGTGCACCGTAATACCCTTACCGGGCCATACCATCGCATGATAAACAAGAACCCGTACGGCCACCAGCCCACCATTGCGATGGCTGGCAGTGTAACCAGATCTTCAAGCGTTGGGTACATGCAGTTCACTAAATAGTATGGCCACAACACCCTAAGCCCACAAGAATCTGGTTTGAGCACTGCCCACCCCGACAGGAAAACGGA
>JASWHV010000198.1:32500-35000 GCA_030760725.1 Neostapfia colusana
GATGATGTATCCACCCAAAAAGGGTGCCACAATGTGTCCCAAAGCCAAAATCCGTGTTGCACCATCGCATCTGTGTTCATCTCAGTGAAGGTCCCCAAGGCCGGTAGGATGTTGGCAGCCTTGGATCATCCCAACACCGAGATCCGGTGGATGTAGTACACCGCGAGGGGAGGTAATCAAGGTTCCTTTCAGTATCCGACATCATCCTACTTTGCCCCGAGCTGACAGACCACCTCCCCCTAATATACCTTAGGAGCGCCCCCCCTCCCAGGAGTATGGGGGATTTTTGGGACTGCTGAGCGCACTATTTGGGAGAAGCCCAAAAAGTGGTATTTTTCTGGTTTTGCCGCGCCAAGCCTCCAAAACGGGTTGGTTATCTAGTTTCAACTTGGGTTCCCAGACTTCCCGTATTCTTTCCGGAGGCCTCCTGCTGTGTACAGTACGGCATCCCTGGACCCGAGTTCCTGAGATCCCGACTTTCCCGATTTCGACCCAGGAGGCCATCCATGCATTCCAAAACCTTCAAAATGCACCGTCCGAATGATTATTCAGCCAAGGTCCCGTCGGGCCACCGGGGATCCCAGTTAGTGAGTTTTACCGACTTTCCCAACTTTCCTCATTTCAACCCAGATGGCCATCCACGCATGAAAAACCATCAAGTTTTACCATCCGAACGTGTGTTCCGTTGAGGTCCGTCCGCCCCCGGGACACATGTTCACGAGTTTTCCCATCTCTCAGCCACCGGAACACGTCTCTCCGAGACAAGGTGGGAGCACCGTGTTTCCCGTATCCGACAGTTTCACACCCATCAGCAAACAGCTTTACATGACCAGCAGCATCTCAGCCGCTGGAACACGTCTCACAGAAGACGAGGGTGAGTGCACCATGTGTCCCTTATCCGACAGTTTTGCACCCATTCGCCAACAGCTTGAAATGACCAGCAGCTTCTCAGCCACCGGAACACATCTCACCGAAGCCACGGCGGGTGCACCATGTTTACCGTATCCGACAGTTTTGCACCGATTCGCCAACAGCTTGAAATGACCAGCAGCCTCTCAGCCACCAGAACACGTCTCACCGAAGACACGGAGGGTGCACCGTGTTTCCCGTATCCGACAGTTTCGCGCCCATTCGCCAACAGCTTGAAATGTACCAGCAGCCTGTCAGCCACCAGAACACGTCTCACCGAAGACACGGTGGGTGCACCGTGTTTTCCATATCCCACAGTTTCGCAACCATTCACTTACAGCTTGAAATGACCGGCAGTCTCTAAGACACCGGAACACATCTCACCGAAGACACATGGATGCACCATGTTTCCCGTTTCCGACAGTTTCGCACCCATCAGCCAACAGCTTGACATAACCAGCAGCCTCTCAGCCGCCAGAACGCATCTCACCGAAGACAAGGTGGGTGCACGAAGTTTCACGTATCAAACAGTATCACACCACATCACCATCAGCTTGAAATGACCAGCAGCCTCTCAGCCACCGGAACACGTCTCTCCAAAGACAAGGCGGGTGCACCGTGTGTCCCATATCCAACAGTTTCACACCCATTCGCCAACAGCTTGAAATGTACCAGCAGCCTGTCAGCCACCGGAACACGTCTCACCAAAGACACAGTGGGTGTTTCACGTATCCAACAGTATCACACCACTTCGCAAGCAGCTTGAAATGACCGGCAGCCTCTCAGCCACCTGAACACATCTCACCGAAGACACGTGGGTTCACCGTGTTTCCCATATCCGACAGTTTCACACCCATCAGCCAATAGCTTGACATGACCTGCAGCCTCTCAGCCGCCAGAACACGTCTCACCGAAGCCACGACAGGTGCACCGTGTTTCCCGTATCCAACAGTTTCGCGCCCATTCGCCAACAGCTTGAAATGTACCAGCAGCCTGTCAGCCACCAGAACACATCTCACCGATGACACCATGGGTGCACCGTGTTTCCCGTATCCGACAGTTTCACGCCCGTTCGCCAACAGCTTGAAATGTACCAGCAGCCTGTCGGCCACCTGAACACGTCTCACCGAAGACACGTGGATGCACCGTGTTTCCCGTTTCCGACAGTTTCGCACCCATCAGCCAACAGCCTGACATGACCAGCAGCCTCTCAGCCGCCAGAACACATCTCACCGAAGACATGGTGGGTGCACGATGTTTCACATATCCAACAGTATCACACCGCTTCGCCAACAGCTTGAAATGACCAGCAGCCTCTCAGCCACCGGAACACATCTCTCCGAAGACAAGGAGGGTGCACCGTGTGTCCCGTATCCGACAGTTTCGCACCCATTCGCCAACAGCTTGAAATGACCAGCAGCCTCTCAGCCACCAGAACACGTCTCACCGAAGACACGGAGGGTGCGCCGTGTTTCCCATATCGGACAGTTTCGCGCCCATTCGCCAACAGCTTGAAATGTACCAGCAGCCTGTCAGCCGCCAGAACACATCTCACCGAAGACACGGTGGGTGCACCGTAATACCCGTATCG
>JASWHV010000198.1:45000-50000 GCA_030760725.1 Neostapfia colusana
CCGTGTTTCCCGTATCCGACAGTTTCGCGCCCATTCGCCAACAGCTTGAAATGTACCAGCAGCCTGTCAGCCACCAGAACACGTCTCACCGAAGACACGGTGGGTGCACCGTGTTTTCCATATCCCACAGTTTCGCAACCATTCACTTACAGCTTGAAATGACCGGCAGTCTCTAAGACACCGGAACACATCTCACCGAAGACACATGGATGCACCATGTTTCCCGTTTCCGACAGTTTCGCACCCATCAGCCAACAGCTTGACATAACCAGCAGCCTCTCAGCCGCCAGAACGCATCTCACCGAAGACAAGGTGGGTGCACGAAGTTTCACGTATCAAACAGTATCACACCACATCACCATCAGCTTGAAATGACCAGCAGCCTCTCAGCCACCGGAACACGTCTCTCCAAAGACAAGGCGGGTGCACCGTGTGTCCCATATCCAACAGTTTCACACCCATTCGCCAACAGCTTGAAATGTACCAGCAGCCTGTCAGCCACCGGAACACGTCTCACCAAAGACACAGTGGGTGTTTCACGTATCCAACAGTATCACACCACTTCGCAAGCAGCTTGAAATGACCGGCAGCCTCTCAGCCACCTGAACACATCTCACCGAAGACACGTGGGTTCACCGTGTTTCCCATATCCGACAGTTTCACACCCATCAGCCAATAGCTTGACATGACCAGCAGCCTCTCAGCCGCCAGAACACGTCTCACCGAAGCCACGACAGGTGCACCGTGTTTCCCGTATCCAACAGTTTCGCGCCCATTCGCCAACAGCTTGAAATGTACCAGCAGCCTGTCAGCCACCAGAACACATCTCACCGATGACACCATGGGTGCACCGTGTTTCCCGTATCCGACAGTTTCACGCCCGTTCGCCAACAGCTTGAAATGTACCAGCAGCCTGTCGGCCACCTGAACACGTCTCACCGAAGACACGTGGATGCACCGTGTTTCCCGTTTCCGACAGTTTCGCACCCATCAGCCAACAGCCTGACATGACCAGCAGCCTCTCAGCCGCCAGAACACATCTCACCGAAGACATGGTGGGTGCACGATGTTTCACATATCCAACAGTATCACACCGCTTCGCCAACAGCTTGAAATGACCAGCAGCCTCTCAGCCACCGGAACACATCTCTCCGAAGACAAGGAGGGTGCACCGTGTGTCCCGTATCCGACAGTTTTGCACCCATTCGCCAACAACTTGAAATGACCAGCAGCCTCTCAGCCACCAGAACACGTCTCACCGAAGACACGGAGGGTGCGCCGTGTTTCCCATATCGGACAGTTTCGCGCCCATTCGCCAACAGCTTGAAATGTACCAGCAGCCTGTCAGCCGCCAGAACACATCTCACCGAAGACACGGTGGGTGCACCGTAATACCCGTATCGGTCCATACCATCGCATGATAAACCAGAATCCGTACGGCCACCAGCCCACCATTGCGATGGCTGACAGTGCAACCAGATCTTCAAGCATTGGGTACATGCAATTCACTAAATAGTAAGGCCACAACACCCTAAGCCCACAAGAATCTGGTTTGAGCACTGCCCACCCCGACAGGAAAACGGACCGGTAACCATCCAGCCAACAATCCGTCCCATACCCGGGGGACGCCACAGCCACGTTTATCTGGCACCAGGATGATGTATCCACCCAAAAAGGGTGGCACAATGTGTCCCGAAGCCAAAATCCGTGTTGCACCGTCGCATCTGTGTTCATCTCAGTGAAGGTCCCCAAGGCCGGTAGGATGTTGGCAGCCTTGGATCATCCCAACACCGAGATCCGGTGGATGTAGTACACCGCGAGGGGAGGTAATCAAGGTTCCTTTCAGTATCCGACATCATCCTACTTTGCCCCGAGCTGACAGACCAGCCCCCCCTAATATACCTTAGGAGCGCCCCCCCTCCCAGGAGTATGGGGGATTTTTGGGACTGCTGAGCGCACTATTTGGGAGAAGCCCAAAAAGTGGTATTTTTCTGGTTTTGCCGCGCCAAGCCTCCAAAACGGGTGGGTTATCTAGTTTCAACTTGGGTTCCCAGACTTCCCGTATTCTTTCCGGAGGCCTCCTGCTGTGTACAGTACGGCATCCCTGGACCCGAGTTCCTGAGATCCCGACTTTCCCGATTTCGACCCAGGAGGCCATCCATGCATTCCAAAACCTTCAAAATGCACCGTCCGAATGATTATTCAGCCAAGGTCCCGTCGGGCCACCGGGGATCCCAGTTAGTGAGTTTTACCGACTTTCCCAACTTTCCTCATTTCGACCCAGATGGCCATCCACGCATGAAAAACCATCAAGTTTTACCATCCGAACGTGTGTTCCGTTGAGGTCCGTCCGCCCCCGGGACACATGTTCACGAGTTTTCCCATCTCTCAGCCGCCGGAACACGTCTCACCGAAGACAAGGTGGGTGCACCATGTTTCACGTATCCAACAGAATCGCACCGCTTCGCCAACAGCTTGAAATGACCAGCAGCCTCTCAGCCACAGGAACACGTCTCTCTGAAGACGAGGGTGGGTGCACCATGTGTCCCTTATCCGACAGTTTTGCACCCATTCGCCAACAGCTTGAAATGACCAGCAGCTTCTCAGCCACCGGAACACATCTCACCGAAGCCACGGCGGGTGCACCATGTTTACCGTATCCGACAGTTTTGCACCGATTCGCCAACAGCTTGAAATGACCAGCAGCCTCTCAGCCACCAGAACACGTCTCACCGAAGACACGGAGGGTGCACCGTGTTTCCCGTATCCGACAGTTTCGCGCCCATTCGCCAACAGCTTGAAATGTACCAGCAGCCTGTCAGCCACCAGAACACGTCTCACCGAAGACACATGGATGCACCATGTTTCCCGTTTCCGACAGTTTCGCACCCATCAGCCAACAGCTTGACATGACCAGCAGCCTCTCAGCCGCCAGAACGCATCTCACCAAAGACAAGGTGGGTGCACGAAGTTTCACGTATCAAACAGTATCACACCGCATCACCATCAGCTTGAAATGACCAGCAGCCTCTCAGCCACCGGAACACGTCTCTCCAAAGACAAGGCGGGTGCACCGTGTGTCCCATATCCAACAGTTTCACACCCATTCGCCAACAGCTTGAAATGTACCAGCAGCCTGTCAGCCACCGGAACATGTCTCACCAAAGACACAGTGGGTGTTTCACGTATCCAACAGTATCACACCACTTCGCAAGCAGCTTGAAATGACCGGCAGCCTCTCAGCCACCTGAACACATCTCACCGAAGACACGTGGGTGCACCGTGTTTCCCATATCCGACAGTTTCACACCCATCAGCCAATAGCTTGACATGACCAGCAGCCTCTCAGCCGCCAGAACACGTCTCACCGAAGCCACGACAGGTGCACCGTGTTTCCCGTATCCAACAGTTTCGCGCCCATTCGCCAACAGCTTGAAATGTACCAGCAGCCTGTCAGCCACCAGAACACATCTCACCGATGACACCATGGGTGCACCGTGTTTCCCGTATCCGACAGTTTCGCGCCCGTTCGCCAACAGCTTGAAATGTACCAGCAGCCTGTCGGCCACCTGAACACGTCTCACCGAAGACACGTGGATGCACCGTGTTTCCCGTTTCCGACAGTTTCGCACCCATCAGCCAACAGCCTGACATGACCAGCAGCCTCTCAGCCGCCAGAACACATCTCACCGAAGACATGGTGGGTGCACGATGTTTCACATATCCAACAGTATCACACCGCTTCGCCAACAGCTTGAAATGACCAGCAGCCTCTCAGCCACCGGAACACATCTCTCCGAAGACAAGGAGGGTGCACCGTGTGTCCCGTATCCGACAGTTTCGCACCCATTCGCCAACAGCTTGAAATGACCAGCAGCCTCTCAGCCACCAGAACACGTCTCACCGAAGACACGGAGGGTGCGCCGTGTTTCCCATATCGGACAGTTTCGCGCCCATTCGCCAACAGCTTGAAATGTACCAGCAGCCTGTCAGCCGCCACAACACATCTCACCGAAGACACGGTGGGTGCACCGTAATACCCGTATCGGTCCATACCATCGCATGATAAACCAGAATCCGTACGGCCACCAGCCCACCATTGCGATGGCTGACAGTGCAACCAGATCTTCAAGCATTGGGTACATGCAATTCACTAAATAGTAAGGCCACAACACCCTAAGCCCACAAGAATCTGGTTTGAGCACTGCCCACCCCGACAGGAAAACGGACCGGTAACCATCCAGCCAACAATCCGTCCCATACCCGGGGGACGCCACAGCCACGTTTATCTGGCACCAGGATATGTATCCACCCAAAAAGGGTGGCACAATGTGTCCCGAAGCCAAAATCCGTGTTGCACCGTCACATCTGTGTTCATCTCAGTGAAGGTCCCCAAGGCCGGTAGGATGTTGGCAGCCTTGGATCATCCCAACACCGAGATCCGGTGGATGTAGTACACCGCGAGGGGAGGTAATCAAGGTTCCTTTCAGTATCCGACATCATCCTACTTTGCCGCGAGCTGACAGACCACCTCCCCCTAATATACCTTAGGAGCGCCCCCCCTCCCAGGAGTATGGGGGATTTTTGGGACTGCTGAGCGCACTATATGGGAGAAGCCCAAAAAGTGGTATTTTTCTGGTTTTGCCGCGCCAAGCCTCCAAAACGGGTGGGTTATCTAGTTTCAACTTGGGTTCCCAGACTTCCCGTATTCTTTCCGGAGGCCTCCTGCTGTGTACAGTACGGCATCCCTGGACCCGAGTTCCTGAGATCCCGACTTTCCCGATTTTGACCCAGGAGGCCATCCATGCATTCCAAAACCTTCAAAATGCACCGTCCGAATGATTATTCAGCCAAGGTCCCGTCGGGCCACCGGGGATCCCAGTTAGTGAGTTTTACCGACTTTCCCAACTTTCCTCATTTCGACCCAGATGGCCATCCACGCATGAAAAACCATCAAGTTTTACCATCCGAACGTGTGTTCCGTTGAGGTCCGTCCGCCC
>JASWHV010000198.1:60000-65000 GCA_030760725.1 Neostapfia colusana
TGCACCATGTTTCACGTATCCAACAGAATCGCACCGCTTCGCCAACAGCTTGAAATGACCAGCAGCCTCTCAGCCACAGGAACACGTCTCTCTGAAGACGAGGGTGGGTGCACCATGTGTCCCTTATCCGACAGTTTTGCACCCATTCGCCAACAGCTTGAAATGACCAGCAGCTTCTCAGCCACCGGAACACATCTCACCGAAGCCACGGCGGGTGCACCATGTTTACCGTATCCGACAGTTTTGCACCGATTCGCCAACAGCTTGAAATGACCAGCAGCCTCTCAGCCACCAGAACACGTCTCACCGAAGACACGGAGGGTGCACCGTGTTTCCCGTATCCGACAGTTTCGCGCCCATTCGCCAACAGCTTGAAATGTACCAGCAGCCTGTCAGCCACCAGAACACGTCTCACCGAAGACACGGTGGGTGCACCGTGTTTTCCATATCCCACAGTTTCGCAACCATTCACTTACAGCTTGAAATGACCGGCAGTCTCTAAGACACCGGAACACATCTCACCGAAGACACATGGATGCACCATGTTTCCCTTTTCCGACAGTTTCGCACCCATCAGCCAACAGCTTGACATGACCAGCAGCCTCTCAGCCGCCAGAACGCATCTCACCGAAGACAAGGTGGGTGCACGAAGTTTCACGTATCAAACAGTATCACACCGCATCACCATCAGCTTGAAATGACCAGCAGCCTCTCAGCCACCGGAACACGTCTCTCCAAAGACAAGGCGGGTGCACCGTGTGTCCCATATCCAACAGTTTGACACCCATTCGCCAACAGCTTGAAATGTACCAGCAGCCTGTCAGCCACCAGAACACGTCTCACCAAAGACACAGTGGGTGTTTCACGTATCCAAAAGTATCACACCACTTCGCGAGCAGCTTGAAATGACCGGCAGCCTCTCAGCCACCTGAACACATCTCACCGAAGACACGTGGGTGCACCGTGTTTCCCATATCCGACAGTTTCACACCCATCAGCCAATAGCTTGACATGACCAGCAGCCTCTCAGCCGCCAGAACACGTCTCACCAAAGCCACGACAGGTGCACCGTGTTTCCCGTATCCAACAGTTTCGCGCCCATTCGCCAACAGCTTGAAATGTACCAGCAGCCTGTCAGCCACCAGAACACATCTCACCGATGACACCATGGGTGCACCGTGTTTCCCGTATCCGACAGTTTCGCGCCCGTTCGCCAACAGCTTGAAATGTACCAGCAGCCTGTCGGCCACCTGAACACGTCTCACCGAAGACACGTGGATGCACCGTGTTTCCCGTTTCCGACAGTTTCGCACCCATCAGCCAACAGCCTGACATGAGCAGCAGCCTCTCAGCCGCCAGAACACATCTCACCGAAGACATGGTGGGTGCACGATGTTTCACATATCCAACAGTATCACACCGCTTCGCCAACAGCTTGAAATGACCAGCAGCCTCTCAGCCACCGGAACACATCTCTCCGAAGACAAGGAGGGTGCACCGTGTGTCCCGTATCCGACAGTTTCACACCCATTCGCCAACAGCTTGAAATGACCAGCAGCCTCTCAGCCACCAGAACACGTCTCACCGAAGACACGGAGGGTGCGCCGTGTTTCCCATATCGGACAGTTTCGCGCCCATTCGCCAACAGCTTGAAATGTACCAGCAGCCTGTCAGCCGCCAGAACACATCTCACCGAAGACACGGTGGGTGCACCGTAATACCCGTATCGGTCCATACCATCGCATGATAAACCAGAATCCGTACGGCCACCAGCCCACCATTGCGATGGCTGACAGTGCAGCCAGATCTTCAAGCATTGGGTACAATTCACTAAATAGTAAGGCCACAACACCCTAAGCCCACAAGAATCTGGTTTGAGCACTGCCCACCCCGACAGGAAAACGGACCGGTAACCATCCAGCCAACAATCCGTCCCATACCCGGGGGACGCCACAGCCACGTTTATCTGGCACCAGGATGATGTATCCACCCAAAAAGGGTGCCACAATGTGTCCCAAAGCCAAAATCCGTGTTGCACCGTCGCATCTGTGTTCATCTCAGTGAAGGTCCCCAAGGCCGGTAGGATGTTGGCAGCCTTGGATCATCCCAACACCGAGATCCGGTGGATGTAGTACACCGCGAGGGGAGGTAATCAAGGTTCCTTTCAGTATCCGACATCATCCTACTTTGCCCCGAGCTGACAGACCACCTCCCCCTAATATACCTTAGGAGCGCCCCCCCTCCCAGGAGTATGGGGGATTTTTGGGACTGCTGAGCGCACTATTTGGGAGAAGCCCAAAAAGTGGTATTTTTCTGGTTTTGCCGCGCCAAGCCTCCAAAACGGGTTGGTTATCTAGTTTCAACTTGGGTTCCCAGACTTCCCGTATTCTTTCCGGAGGACTCCTGCTGTGTACAGTACGGCATCCCTGGACCCGAGTTCCTGAGATCCCGACTTTCCCGATTTCGACCCAGGAGGCCATCCATGCATTCCAAAACCTTCAAAATGCACCGTCCGAATGATTATTCAGCCAAGGTCCCGTCGGGCCACCGGGGATCCCAGTTAGTGAGTTTTACCGACTTTCCCAACTTTCCTCATTTCGACCCAGATGGCCATCCACGCATGAAAAACCATCAAGTTTTACCATCCGAACGTGTGTTCCGTTGAGGTCCGTCCGCCCCCGGGACACATGTTCACGAGTTTTCCCATCTCTCAGCCACCGGAACACGTCTCTCCGAGACAAGGTGGGAGCACCGTGTTTCCCGTATCCGACAGTTTCACACCCATCAGCAAACAGCTTTACATGACCAGCAGCATCTCAGCCGCTGGAACACGTCTCACAGAAGACGAGGGTGGGTGCACCATGTGTCCCTTATCCGACAGTTTTGCACCCATTCGCCAACAGCTTGAAATGACCAGCAGCTTCTCAGCCACCGGAACACATCTCACCGAAGCCACGGCGGGTGCACCATGTTTACCGTATCCGACAGTTTTGCACCGATTCGCCAACAGCTTGAAATGACCAGCAGCCTCTCAGCCACCAGAACACGTCTCACCGAAGACACGGAGGGTGCACCGTGTTTCCCGTATCCGACAGTTTCGCGCCCATTCGCCAACAGCTTGAAATGTACCAGCAGCCTGTCAGCCACCAGAACACGTCTCACCGAAGACACGGTGGGTGCACCGTGTTTTCCATATCCCACAGTTTCGCAACCATTCACTTACAGCTTGAAATGACCGGCAGTCTCTAAGACACCGGAACACATCTCACCGAAGACACATGGATGCACCATGTTTCCCGTTTCCGACAGTTTCGCACCCATCAGCCAACAGCTTGACATAACCAGCAGCCTCTCAGCCGCCAGAACGCATCTCACCGAAGACAAGGTGGGTGCACGAAGTTTCACGTATCAAACAGTATCACACCACATCACCATCAGCTTGAAATGACCAGCAGCCTCTCAGCCACCGGAACACGTCTCTCCAAAGACAAGGCGGGTGCACCGTGTGTCCCATATCCAACAGTTTCACACCCATTCGCCAACAGCTTGAAATGTACCAGCAGCCTGTCAGCCACCGGAACACGTCTCACCAAAGACACAGTGGGTGTTTCACGTATCCAACAGTATCACACCACTTCGCAAGCAGCTTGAAATGACCGGCAGCCTCTCAGCCACCTGAACACATCTCACCGAAGACACGTGGGTGCACCGTGTTTCCCATATCCGACAGTTTCACACCCATCAGCCAATAGCTTGACATGACCAGCAGCCTCTCAGCCGCCAGAACACGTCTCACCGAAGCCACGACAGGTGCACCGTGTTTCCCGTATCCAACAGTTTCGCGCCCATTCGCCAACAGCTTGAAATGTACCAGCAGCCTGTCAGCCACCAGAACACATCTCACCGATGACACCATGGGTGCACCGTGTTTCCCGTATCCGACAGTTTCACGCCCGTTCGCCAACAGCTTGAAATGTACCAGCAGCCTGTCGGCCACCTGAACACATCTCACCGAAGACACGTGGATGCACCGTGTTTCCCGTTTCCGACAGTTTCGCACCCATCAGCCAACAGCCTGACATGACCAGCAGCCTCTCAGCCGCCAGAACACATCTCACCGAAGACATGGTGGGTGCACGATGTTTCACATATCCAACAGTATCACACCGCTTCGCCAACAGCTTGAAATGACCAGCAGCCTCTCAGCCACCGGAACACATCTCTCCGAAGACAAGGAGGGTGCACCGTGTGTCCCGTATCCGACAGTTTCGCACCCATTCGCCAACAGCTTGAAATGACCAGCAGCCTCTCAGCCACCAGAACACGTCTCACCGAAGACACAGAGGGTGCGCCGTGTTTCCCATATCGGACAGTTTCGCGCCCATTCGCCAACAGCTTGAAATGTACCAGCAGCCTGTCAGCCGCCAGAACACATCTCACCGAAGACACGGTGGGTGCACCGTAATACCCGTATCGGTCCATACCATCGCATGATAAACCAGAATCCGTACGGCCACCAGCCCACCATTGCGATGGCTGACAGTGCAACCAGATCTTCAAGCATTGGGTACATGCAATTCACTAAATAGTAAGGCCACAACACCCTAAGCCCACAAGAATCTGGTTTGAGCACTGCCCACCCCGACAGGAAAACGGACCGGTAACCATCCAGCCAACAATCCGTCCCATACCCGGGGGACGCCACAGCCACGTTTATCTGGCACCAGGATGATGTATCCACCCAAAAAGGGTGGCACAATGTGTCCCGAAGCCAAAATCCGTGTTGCACCGTCGCATCTGTGTTCATCTCAGTGAAGGTCCCCAAGGCCGGTAGGATGTTGGCAGCCTTGGATCATCCCAACACCGAGATCCGGTGGATGTAGTACACCGCGAGGGGAGGTAATCAAGGTTCCTTTCAGTATCCGACATCATCCTACTTTGCCCCGAGCTGACAGACCACCTCCCCCTAATATACCTTAGGAGCGCCCCCCCTCCCAGGA
>JASWHV010000198.1:75000-77500 GCA_030760725.1 Neostapfia colusana
CACAGTGGGTGTTTCACGTATCCAACAGTATCACACCACTTCGCAAGCAGCTTGAAATGACCGGCAGCCTCTCAGCCACCTGAACACATCTCACCGAAGACACGTGGGTGCACCGTGTTTCCCATATCCGACAGTTTCACACCCATCAGCCAATAGCTTGACATGACCAGCAGCCTCTCAGCCGCCAGAACACGTCTCACCGAAGCCACGACAGGTGCACCGTGTTTCCCGTATCCAACAGTTTCGCGCCCATTCGCCAACAGCTTGAAATGTACCAGCAGCCTGTCAGCCACCAGAACACATCTCACCGATGACACCATGGGTGCACCGTGTTTCCCGTATCCGACAGTTTCGCGCCCGTTCGCCAACAGCTTGAAATGTACCAGCAGCCTGTCGGCCACCTGAACACGTCTCACCGAAGACACGTGGATGCACCGTGTTTCCCGTTTCCGACAGTTTCGCACCCATCAGCCAACAGCCTGACATGACCAGCAGCCTCTCAGCCGCCAGAACACATCTCACCGAAGACATGGTGGGTGCACGATGTTTCACATATCCAACAGTATCACACCGCTTCGCCAACAGCTTGAAATGACCAGCAGCCTCTCAGCCACCGGAACACATCTCTCCGAAGACAAGGAGGGTGCACCGTGTGTCCCGTATCCGACAGTTTCGCACCCATTCGCCAACAGCTTGAAATGACCAGCAGCCTCTCAGCCACCAGAACACGTCTCACCGAAGACACGGAGGGTGCGCCGTGTTTCCCATATCGGACAGTTTCGCGCCCATTCGCCAACAGCTTGAAATGTACCAGCAGCCTGTCAGCCGCCAGAACACATCTCACCGAAGACACGGTGGGTGCACCGTAATACCCGTATCGGTCCATACCATCGCATGATAAACCAGAATCCGTACGGCCACCAGCCCACCATTGCGATGGCTGACAGTGCAACCAGATCTTCAAGCATTGGGTACATGCAATTCACTAAATAGTAAGGCCACAACACCCTAAGCCCACAAGAATCTGGTTTGAGCACTGCCCACCCCGACAGGAAAACGGACCGGTAACCATCCAGCCAACAATCCGTCCCATACCCGGGGGACGCCACAGCCACGTTTATCTGGCACCAGGATGATGTATCCACCCAAAAAGGGTGGCACAATGTGTCCCGAAGCCAAAATCCGTGTTGCACCGTCGCATCTGTGTTCATCTCAGTGAAGGTCCCCAAGGCCGGTAGGATGTTGGCAGCCTTGGATCATCCCAACACCGAGATCCGGTGGATGTAGTACACCGCGAGGGGAGGTAATCAAGGTTCCTTTCAGTATCCGACATCATCCTACTTTGCCCCGAGCTGACAGACCACCTCCCCCTAATATACCTTAGGACCCCCTCCCAGGAGTATGGGGGATTTTTGGGACTGCTGAGCGCACTATTTGGGAGAAGCCCAAAAAGTGGTATTTTTCTGGTTTTGCCGCGCCAAGCCTCCAAAACGGGTGGGTTATCTAGTTTCAACTTGGGTTCCCAGACTTCCCGTATTCTTTCCGGAGGCCTCCTGCTGTGTACAGTACGGCATCCCTGGACCCGAGTTCCTGAGATCCCGACTTTCCCGATTTCGACCCAGGAGGCCATCCATGCATTCCAAAACCTTCAAAATGCACCGTCCGAATGATTATTCAGCCAAGGTCCCGTCGGGCCACCGGGGATCCCAGTTAGTGAGTTTTACCGACTTTCCCAACTTTCCTCATTTCGACCCAGATGGCCATCCACGCATGAAAAACCATCAAGTTTTACCATCCGAACGTGTGTTCCGTTGAGGTCCGTCCGCCCCCGGGACACATGTTCACGAGTTTTCCCATCTCTCAGCCACCGGAACACGTCTCTCCGAGACAAGGTGGGAGCACCGTGTTTCCCGTATCCGACAGTTTCACACCCATCAGCAAACAGCTTTACATGACCAGCAGCATCTCAGCCGCTGGAACACGTCTCACAGAAGCCAAGGTGGGTGCACCGTGTTTCCTGTATCCGACAGTTTCACGCCCATTCCGCAACAGCTTGAAATGTACCAGCAGCCTGTCAGCCGCCGGAACACGTCTCACCGAAGACAAAGGTGGGTGCTCCATGTTTCCCGTATCCCACAGTTTCGCACCCATTCGTCAACAGCTTGAAATGACCAGCAGCCTCTCAGCCACCAGAACACGTCGCACCGAAGACACGGAGGGTGCACCGTGTTTCCCGTATCCGACAGTTTCGCGCCCATTCGCCAACAGCTTGAAATGTACCAGCAGCCTGTCAGCGGCCAGAACACGTCTCACCGAAGACACGGTGGGTGCACCGTAATACCCTTACCGGGCCATACCATCGCATGATAAACAAGAACCCGTACGGCCACCAGCCCACCATTGCGATGGCTGGCAGTGTAACCAGATCTTCAAGCGTTGGGTACATGCAGTTCACTAAATAGTATGGCCACAACACCCTAAGCCCACAAGAATCTGGTTT
>JASWHV010000198.1:97500-105000 GCA_030760725.1 Neostapfia colusana
TTCCCGTTTCCGACAGTTTCGCACCCATCAGCCAACAGCTTGACATGACCAGCAGCCTCTCAGCCGCCAGAACGCATCTCACCGAAGACAAGGTGGGTGCACGAAGTTTCACGTATCAAACAGTATCACACCGCATCACCATCAGCTTGAAATGACCAGCAGCCTCTCAGCCACCGGAACACGTCTCTCCAAAGACAAGGCGGGTGCACCGTGTGTCCCATATCCAACAGTTTCACACCCATTCGCCAACAGCTTGAAATGTACCAGCAGCCTGTCAGCCACCGGAACACGTCTCACCAAAGACACAGTGGGTGTTTCACGTATCCAACAGTATCACACCACTTCGCAAGCAGCTTGAAATGACCGGCAGCCTCTCAGCCACCTGAACACATCTCACCGAAGACACGTGGGTGCACCGTGTTTCCCATATCCGACAGTTTCACACCCATCAGCCAATAGCTTGACATGACCAGCAGCCTCTCAGCCGCCAGAACACGTCTCACCGAAGCCACGACAGGTGCACCGTGTTTCCCGTATCCAACAGTTTCGCGCCCATTCGCCAACAGCTTGAAATGTACCAGCAGCCTGTCAGCCACCAGAACACATCTCACCGATGACACCATGGGTGCACCGTGTTTCCCGTATCCGACAGTTTCGCGCCCGTTCGCCAACAGCTTGAAATGTACCAGCAGCCTGTCGGCCACCTGAACACGTCTCACCGAAGACACGTGGATGCACCATGTTTCCCGTTTCCGACAGTTTCGCACCCATCAGCCAACAGCCTGACATGACCAGCAGCCTCTCAGCCGCCAGAACACATCTCACCGAAGACATGGTGGGTGCACGATGTTTCACATATCCAACAGTATCACACCGCTTCGCCAACAGCTTGAAATGACCAGCAGCCTCTCAGCCACCGGAACACATCTCTCCGAAGACAAGGAGGGTGCACCGTGTGTCCCGTATCCGACAGTTTCGCACCCATTCGCCAACAGCTTGAAATGACCAGCAGCCTCTCAGCCACCAGAACACGTCTCACCGAAGACACGGAGGGTGCGCCGTGTTTCCCATATCGGACAGTTTCGCGCCCATTCGCCAACAGCTTGAAATGTACCAGCAGCCTGTCAGCCGCCAGAACACATCTCACCGAAGACACGGTGGGTGCACCGTAATACCCGTATCGGTCCATACCATCGCATGATAAACCAGAATCCGTACGGCCACCAGCCCACCATTGCGATGGCTGACAGTGCAACCAGATCTTCAAGCATTGGGTACATGCAATTCACTAAATAGTAAGGCCACAACACCCTAAGCCCACAAGAATCTGGTTTGAGCACTGCCCACCCCGACAGGAAAACGGACCGGTAACCATCCAGCCAACAATCCGTCCCATACCCAGGGGACGCCACAGCCACGTTTATCTGGCACCAGGATGATGTATCCACCCAAAAAGGGTGGCACAATGTGTCCCGAAGCCAAAATCCGTGTTGCACCGTCGCATCTGTGTTCATCTCAGTGAAGGTCCCCAAGGCCGGTAGGATGTTGGCAGCCTTGGATCATCCCAACACCGAGATCCGGTGGATGTAGTACACCGCGAGGGGAGGTAATCAAGGTTCCTTTCAGTATCCGACATCATCCTACTTTGCCCCGAGCTGACAGACCACCTCCCCCTAATATACCTTAGGAGCGCCCCCCCTCCCAGGAGTATGGGGGATTTTTGGGACTGCTGAGCGCACTATTTGGGAGAAGCCCAAAAAGTGGTATTTCTCTGGTTTTGCCGCGCCAAGCCTCCAAAACGGGTTGGTTATCTAGTTTCAACTTGGGTTCCCAGACTTCCCGTATTCTTTCCGGAAGCCTCCTGCTGTGTACAGTACGGCCTCCCTGGACCCGAGTTCCTGAGATCCCGACTTTCCCGATTTCGACCCAGGAGGCCATCCATGCATTCCAAAACCTTCAAAATGCACCGTCCGAATGATTATTCAGCCAAGGTCCCGTCGGGCCACCGGGGATCCCAGTTAGTGAGTTTTACTGACTTTCCCAACTTTCCTCATTTCGACCCAGATGGCCATCCACGCATGAAAAACCATCAAGTTTTACCATCCGAACGTGTGTTCCGTTGAGGTCCGTCCGCCCCCGGGACACATGTTCACGAGTTTTCCCATCTCTCAGCCACCGGAACACGTCTCTCCGAGACAAGGTGGGAGCACCGTGTTTCCCGTATCCGACAGTTTCACACCCATCAGCAAACAGCTTTACATGACCAGCAGCATCTCAGCCGCTGGAACATGTCTCACAGAAGCCAAGCTGGGTGCACCGTGTTTCCTGTATCCGACAGTTTCACGCCCATTCCGCAACAGCTTGAAATGTACCAGCAGCCTGTCAGCCGCCGGAACACGTCTCACCGAAGACAAAGGTGGGTGCTCCATGTTTCCCGTATCCCACAGTTTCGCACCCATTCGTCAACAGCTTGAAATGACCAGCAGCCTCTCAGCCACCAGAACACGTCTCACCGAAGACACGGAGGGTGCACCGTGTTTCCCGTATCCGACAGTTTCGCGCCAATTCGCCAACAGCTTGAAATGTACCAGCAGCCTGTCAGCGGCCAGAACACGTCTCACCGAAGACACGGAGGGTGCACCGTGTTTCCCGTATCCGACAGTTTCGCGCCCATTCGCCAACAGCTTGAAATGTACCAGCAGCCTGTCAGCCACCAGAACACGTCTCACCGAAGACACGGTGGGTGCACCGTGTTTTCCATATCCCACAGTTTCGCAACCATTCACTTACAGCTTGAAATGACCGGCAGTCTCTAAGACACCGGAACACATCTCACCGAAGACACATGGATGCACCATGTTTCCCATTTCCGACAGTTTCGCACCCATCAGCCAACAGCTTGACATGACCAGCAGCCTCTCAGCCGCCAGAACGCATCTCACCGAAGACAAGGTGGGTGCACGAAGTTTCACGTATCAAACAGTATCACACCGCATCACCATCAGCTTGAAATGACCAGCAGCCTCTCAGCCACCGGAACACGTCTCTCCAAAGACAAGGCGGGTGCACCGTGTGTCCCATATCCAACAGTTTCACACCCATTCGCCAACAGCTTGAAATGTACCAGCAGCCTGTCAGCCACCGGAACACGTCTCACCAAAGACACAGAGGGTGTTTCACGTATCCAACAGTATCACACCACTTCGCAAGCAGCTTGAAATGACCGGCAGCCTCTCAGCCACCTGAACACATCTCACCGAAGACACGTGGGTGCACCGTGTTTCCCATATCCGACAGTTTCACACCCATCAGCCAATAGCTTGACATGACCAGCAGCCTCTCAGCCGCCAGAACACGTCTCACCGAAGCCACGACAGGTGCACCGTGTTTCCCGTATCCAACAGTTTCGCGCCCATTCGCCAACAGCTTGAAATGTACCAGCAGCCTGTCAGCCACCAGAACACATCTCACCGATGACACCATGGGTGCACCGTGTTTCCCGTATCTGACAGTTTCACGCCCGTTCGCCAACAGCTTGAAATGTACCAGCAGCCTGTCGGCCACCTGAACACGTCTCACCGAAGACACGTGGATGCACCGTGTTTCCCGTTTCCGACAGTTTCGCACCCATCAGCCAACAGCCTGACATGACCAGCAGCCTCTCAGCCGCCAGAACACATCTCACCAAAGACATGGTGGGTGCACGATGTTTCACATATCCAACAGTATCACACCGCTTCGCCAACAGCTTGAAATGACCAGCAGCCTCTCAGCCACCGGAACACATCTCTCCGAAGACAAGGAGGGTGCACCGTGTGTCCCGTATCCGACAGTTTCGCACCCATTCGCCAACAGCTTGAAATGACCAGCAGCCTCTCAGCCACCAGAACACGTCTCACCGAAGACACAGAGGGTGCGCCGTGTTTCCCATATCGGACAGTTTCGCGCCCATTCGCCAACAGCTTGAAATGTACCAGCAGCCTGTCAGCCGCCAGAACACATCTCACCGAAGACACGGTGGGTGCACCGTAATACCCGTATCGGTCCATACCATCGCATGATAAACCAGAATCCGTACGGCCACCAGCCCACCATTGCGATGGCTGACAGTGCAACCAGATCTTCAAGCATTGGGTACATGCAATTCACTAAATAGTAAGGCCACAACACCCTAAGCCCACAAGAATCTGGTTTGAGCACTGCCCACCCCGACAGGAAAACGGACCGGTAACCATCCAGCCAACAATCCGTCCCATACCCGGGGGACGCCACAGCCACGTTTATCTGGCACCAGGATGATGTATCCACCCAAAAAGGGTGGCACAATGTGTCCCGAAGCCAAAATCCGTGTTGCACCGTCGCATCTGTGTTCATCTCAGTGAAGGTCCCCAAGGCCGGTAGGATGTTGGCAGCCTTGGATCATCCCAACACCGAGATCCGGTGGATGTAGTACACCGCGAGGGGAGGTAATCAAGGTTCCTTTCAGTATCCGACATCATCCTACTTTGCCCCGAGCTGACAGACCACCTCCCCCTAATATACCTTAGGAGCGCCCCCCCTCCCAGGAGTATGGGGGATTTTTGGGACTGCTGAGCGCACTATTTGGGAGAAGCCCAAAAAGTGGTATTTTTCTGGTTTTGCCGCGCCAAGCCTCCAAAACGGGTGGGTTATCTAGTTTCAACTTGGGTTCCCAGACTTCCCGTATTCTTTCCGGAGGCCTCCTGCTGTGTACAGTACGGCATCCCTGGACCCGAGTTCCTGAGATCCCGACTTTCCCGATTTCGACCCAGGAGGCCATCCATGCATTCCAAAACCTTCAAAATGCACCGTCCGAATGATTATTCAGCCAAGGTCCCGTCGGGCCACCGGGGATCCCAGTTAGTGAGTTTTACCGACTTTCCCAACTTTCCTCATTTCGACCCAGATGGCCATCCACGCATGAAAAACCATCAAGTTTTACCATCCGAACGTGTGTTCCGTTGAGGTCCGTCCGCCCCCGGGACACATGTTCACGAGTTTTCCCATCTCTCAGCCACCGGAACACGTCTCTCCGAGACAAGGTGGGAGCACCGTGTTTCCCGTATCCGACAGTTTCACACCCATCAGCAAACAGCTTGAAATGACCAGCAGCCTCTCAGCCACAGGAACACGTCTCTCTTAAGACGAGGGTGGGTGCACCATGTGTCCCTTATCCGACAGTTTTGCACCCATTCGCCAACAGCTTGAAATGACCAGCAGCTTCTCAGCCACCGGAACACATCTCACCGAAGCCACGGCGGGTGCACCATGTTTACCGTATCCGACAGTTTTGCACCGATTCGCCAACAGCTTGAAATGACCAGCAGCCTCTCAGCCACCAGAACACGTCTCACCGAAGACACGGAGGGTGCACCGTGTTTCCCATATCCGACAGTTTCGCGCCCATTCGCCAACAGCTTGAAATGTACCAGCAGCCTGTCAGCCACCAGAACACGTCTCACCGAAGACACGGTGGGTGCACCGTGTTTTCCATATCCCACAGTTTCGCAACCATTCACTTACAGCTTGAAATGACCGGCAGTCTCTAAGACACCGGAACACATCTCACCGAAGACACATGGATGCACCATGTTTCCCGTTTCCGACAGTTTCGCACCCATCAGCCAACAGCTTGACATAACCAGCAGCCTCTCAGCCGCCAGAACGCATCTCACCGAAGACAAGGTGGGTGCACGAAGTTTCACGTATCAAACAGTATCACACCACATCACCATCAGCTTGAAATGACCAGCAGCCTCTCAGCCACCGGAACACGTCTCTCCAAAGACAAGGCGGGTGCACCGTGTGTCCCATATCCAACAGTTTCACACCCATTCGCCAACAGCTTGAAATGTACCAGCAGCCTGTCAGCCACCGGAACACGTCTCACCAAAGACACAGTGGGTGTTTCACGTATCCAACAGTATCACACCACTTCGCAAGCAGCTTGAAATGACCGGCAGCCTCTCAGCCACCTGAACACATCTCACCGAAGACACGTGGGTGCACCGTGTTTCCCATATCCGACAGTTTCACACCCATCAGCCAATAGCTTGACATGACCAGCAGCCTCTCAGCCGCCAGAACACGTCTCACCGAAGCCACGACAGGTGCACCGTGTTTCCCGTATCCAACAGTTTCGCGCCCATTCGCCAACAGCTTGAAATGTACCAGCAGCCTGTCAGCCACCAGAACACATCTCACCGATGACACCATGGGTGCACCGTGTTTCCCGTATCCGACAGTTTCACGCCCGTTCGCCAACAGCTTGAAATGTACCAGCAGCCTGTCGGCCACCTGAACACATCTCACCGAAGACACGTGGATGCACCGTGTTTCCCGTTTCCGACAGTTTCGCACCCATCAGCCAACAGCCTGACATGACCAGCAGCCTCTCAGCCGCCAGAACACATCTCACCGAAGACATGGTGGGTGCACGATGTTTCACATATCCAACAGTATCACACCGCTTCGCCAACAGCTTGAAATGACCAGCAGCCTCTCAGCCACCGGAACACATCTCTCCGAAGACAAGGAGGGTGCACCGTGTGTCCCGTATCCGACAGTTTCGCACCCATTCGCCAACAGCTTGAAATGACCAGCAGCCTCTCAGCCACCAGAACACGTCTCACCGAAGACACAGAGGGTGCGCCGTGTTTCCCATATCGGACAGTTTCGCGCCCATTCGCCAACAGCTTGAAATGTACCAGCAGCCTGTCAGCCGCCAGAACACATCTCACCGAAGACACGGTGGGTGCACCGTAATACCCGTATCGGTCCATACCATCGCATGATAAACCAGAATCCGTACGGCCACCAGCCCACCATTGCGATGGCTGACAGTGCAACCAGATCTTCAAGCATTGGGTACATGCAATTCACTAAATAGTAAGGCCACAACACCCTAAGCCCACAAGAATCTGGTTTGAGCACTGCCCACCCCGACAGGAAAACGGACCGGTAACCATCCAGCCAACAATCCGTCCCATACCCGGGGGACGCCACAGCCACGTTTATCTGGCACCAGGATGATGTATCCACCCAAAAAGGGTGGCACAATGTGTCCCGAAGCCAAAATCCGTGTTGCACCGTCGCATCTGTGTTCATCTCAGTGAAGGTCCCCAAGGCCGGTAGGATGTTGGCAGCCTTGGATCATCCCAACACCGAGATCCGGTGGATGTAGTACACCGCGAGGGGAGGTAATCAAGGTTCCTTTCAGTATCCGACATCATCCTACTTTGCCCCGAGCTGACAGACCACCTCCCCCTAATATACCTTAGGAGCGCCCCCCCTCCCAGGAGTATGGGGGATTTTTGGGACTGCTGAGCGCACTATTTGGGAGAAGCCCAAAAAGTGGTATTTTTCTGGTTTTGCCGCGCCAAGCCTCCAAAACGGGTGGGTTATCTAGTTTCAACTTGGGTTCCCAGACTTCCCGTATTCTTTCCGGAGGCCTCCTGCTGTGTACAGTACGGCATCCCTGGA
>JASWHV010000198.1:115000-117500 GCA_030760725.1 Neostapfia colusana
CGCCAGAACACGTCTCACCGAAGCCACGACAGGTGCACCGTGTTTCCCGTATCCAACAGTTTCGCGCCCATTCGCCAACAGCTTGAAATGTACCAGCAGCCTGTCAGCCACCAGAACACATCTCACCGATGACACCATGGGTGCACCGTGTTTCCCGTATCCGACAGTTTCGCGCCCGTTCGCCAACAGCTTGAAATGTACCAGCAGCCTGTCGGCCACCTGAACACGTCTCACCGAAGACACGTGGATGCACCGTGTTTCCCGTTTCCGACAGTTTCGCACCCATCAGCCAACAGCCTGACATGACCAGCAGCCTCTCAGCCGCCAGAACACATCTCACCGAAGACATGGTGGGTGCACGATGTTTCACATATCCAACAGTATCACACCGCTTCGCCAACAGCTTGAAATGACCAGCAGCCTCTCAGCCACCGGAACACATCTCTCCGAAGACAAGGAGGGTGCACCGTGTGTCCCGTATCCGACAGTTTCGCACCCATTCGCCAACAGCTTGAAATGACCAGCAGCCTCTCAGCCACCAGAACACGTCTCACCGAAGACACGGAGGGTGCGCCGTGTTTCCCATATCGGACAGTTTCGCGCCCATTCGCCAACAGCTTGAAATGTACCAGCAGCCTGTCAGCCGCCAGAACACATCTCACCGAAGACACGGTGGGTGCACCGTAATACCCGTATCGGTCCATACCATCGCATGATAAACCAGAATCCGTACGGCCACCAGCCCACCATTGCGATGGCTGACAGTGCAACCAGATCTTCAAGCATTGGGTACATGCAATTCACTAAATAGTAAGGCCACAACACCCTAAGCCCACAAGAATCTGGTTTGAGCACTGCCCACCCCGACAGGAAAACGGACCGGTAACCATCCAGCCAACAATCCGTCCCATACCCGGGGGACGCCACAGCCACGTTTATCTGGCACCAGGATGATGTATCCACCCAAAAAGGGTGGCACAATGTGTCCCGAAGCCAAAATCCGTGTTGCACCGTCGCATCTGTGTTCATCTCAGTGAAGGTCCCCAAGGCCGGTAGGATGTTGGCAGCCTTGGATCATCCCAACACCGAGATCCGGTGGATGTAGTACACCGCGAGGGGAGGTAATCAAGGTTCCTTTCAGTATCCGACATCATCCTACTTTGCCCCGAGCTGACAGACCACCTCCCCCTAATATACCTTAGGAGCGCCCCCCCTCCCAGGAGTATGGGGGATTTTTGGGACTGCTGAGCGCACTATTTGGGAGAAGCCCAAAAAGTGGTATTTTTCTGGTTTTGCCGCGCCAAGCCTCCAAAACGGGTGGGTTATCTAGTTTCAACTTGGGTTCCCAGACTTCCCGTATTCTTTCCGGAGGCCTCCTGCTGTGTACAGTACGGCATCCCTGGACCCGAGTTCCTGAGATCCCGACTTTCCCGATTTCGACCCAGGAGGCCATCCATGCATTCCAGAACCTTCAAAATGCACCGTCCGAATGATTATTCAGCCAAGGTCCCGTCGGGCCACCGGGGATCCCAGTTAGTGAGTTTTACCGACTTTCCCAACTTTCCTCATTTCGACCCAGATGGCCATCCACGCATGAAAAACCATCAAGTTTTACCATCCGAACGTGTGTTCCGTTGAGGTCCGTCCGCCCCCGGGACACATGTTCACGAGTTTTCCCATCTCTCAGCCACCGGAACACGTCTCTCCGAGACAAGGTGGGAGCACCGTGTTTCCCGTATCCGACAGTTTCACACCCATCAGCAAACAGCTTTACATGACCAGCAGCATCTCAGCCGCTGGAACACGTCTCACAGAAGCCAAGGTGGGTGCACCGTGTTTCCTGTATCCGACAGTTTCACGCCCATTCCGCAACAGCTTGAAATGTACCAGCAGCCTGTCAGCCGCCGGAACACGTCTCACCGAAGACAAAGGTGGGTGCTCCATGTTTCCCGTATCCCACAGTTTCGCACCCATTCGTCAACAGCTTGAAATGACCAGCAGCCTCTCAGCCACCAGAACACGTCGCACCGAAGACACGGAGGGTGCACCGTGTTTCCCGTATCCGACAGTTTCGCGCCCATTCGCCAACAGCTTGAAATGTACCAGCAGCCTGTCAGCGGCCAGAACACGTCTCACCGAAGACACGGTGGGTGCACCGTAATACCCTTACCGGGCCATACCATCGCATGATAAACAAGAACCCGTACGGCCACCAGCCCACCATTGCGATGGCTGGCAGTGTAACCAGATCTTCAAGCGTTGGGTACATGCAGTTCACTAAATAGTATGGCCACAACACCCTAAGCCCACAAGAATCTGGTTTGAGCACTGCCCACCCCGACAGGAAAACGGACCGGTAACCATCCAGCCAACAATCCGACCCATACCCGGGGGACGCCACAGCCACGTTTATCTGGCACCAGGATGATGTATCCACCCAAAAAGGATGGCACAATGTGTCCCGAAGCCAAAATCCGTGTTGCACCGTCACATCTGTGTT
>JASWHV010000198.1:127500-132500 GCA_030760725.1 Neostapfia colusana
TGGATGTAGTACACCGCGAGGGGAGGTAATCAAGGTTCCTTTCAGTATCCGACATCATCCTACTTTGCCCCGAGCTGACAGACCACCTCCCCCTAATATACCTTAGGAGCGCCCCCCCTCCCAGGAGTATGGGGGATTTTTGGGACTGCTGAGCGCACTATTTGGGAGAAGCCCAAAAAGTGGTATTTCTCTGGTTTTGCCGCGCCAAGCCTCCAAAACGGGTTGGTTATCTAGTTTCAACTTGGGTTCCCAGACTTCCCGTATTCTTTCCGGAAGCCTCCTGCTGTGTACAGTACGGCCTCCCTGGACCCGAGTTCCTGAGATCCCGACTTTCCCGATTTCGACCCAGGAGGCCATCCATGCATTCCAAATCCTTCAAAATGCACCGTCCGAATGATTATTCAGCCAAGGTCCCGTCGGGCCACCGGGGATCCCAGTTAGTGAGTTTTACCGACTTTCCCAACTTTCCTCATTTCGACCGAGATGGCCATCCACGCATGAAAAACCATCAAGTTTTACCATCCGAACGTGTGTTCCGTTGAGGTCCGTCCGCCCCCGGGACACATGTTCACGAGTTTTCCCATCTCTCAGCCACCGGAACACGTCTCTCCGAGACAAGGTGGGAGCACCGTGTTTCCCGTATCCGACAGTTTCACACCCATCAGCAAACAGCTTTACATGACCAGCAGCATCTCAGCCGCTGGAACACGTCTCACAGAAGCCAAGCTGGGTGCACCGTGTTTCCTGTATCCGACAGTTTCACGCCCATTCCGCAACAGCTTGAAATGTACCAGCAGCCTGTCAGCCGCCGGAACACGTCTCACCGAAGACAAAGGTGGGTGCTCCATGTTTCCCGTATCCCACAGTTTCGCACCCATTCGTCAACAGCTTGAAATGACCAGCAGCCTCTCAGCCACCAGAACACGTCTCACCGAAGACACGGAGGGTGCACCGTGTTTCCCGTATCCGACAGTTTCGCGCCAATTCGCCAACAGCTTGAAATGTACCAGCAGCCTGTCAGCGGCCAGAACACGTCTCACCGAAGACACGGAGGGTGCACCGTGTTTCCCGTATCCGACAGTTTCGCGCCCATTCGCCAACAGCTTGAAATGTACCAGCAGCCTGTCAGCCACCAGAACACGTCTCACCGAAGACACGGTGGGTGCACCGTGTTTTCCATATCCCACAGTTTCGCAACCATTCACTTACAGCTTGAAATGACCGGCAGTCTCTAAGACACCGGAACACATCTCACCGAAGACACATGGATGCACCATGTTTCCCATTTCCGACAGTTTCGCACCCATCAGCCAACAGCTTGACATGACCAGCAGCCTCTCAGCCGCCAGAACGCATCTCACCGAAGACAAGGTGGGTGCACGAAGTTTCACGTATCAAACAGTATCACACCGCATCACCATCAGCTTGAAATGACCAGCAGCCTCTCAGCCACCGGAACACGTCTCTCCAAAGACAAGGCGGGTGCACCGTGTGTCCCATATCCAACAGTTTCACACCCATTCGCCAACAGCTTGAAATGTACCAGCAGCCTGTCAGCCACCGGAACACGTCTCACCAAAGACACAGAGGGTGTTTCACGTATCCAACAGTATCACACCACTTCGCAAGCAGCTTGAAATGACCGGCAGCCTCTCAGCCACCTGAACACATCTCACCGAAGACACGTGGGTGCACCGTGTTTCCCATATCCGACAGTTTCACACCCATCAGCCAATAGCTTGACATGACCAGCAGCCTCTCAGCCGCCAGAACACGTCTCACCGAAGCCACGACAGGTGCACCGTGTTTCCCGTATCCAACAGTTTCGCGCCCATTCGCCAACAGCTTGAAATGTACCAGCAGCCTGTCAGCCACCAGAACACATCTCACCGATGACACCATGGGTGCACCGTGTTTCCCGTATCTGACAGTTTCACGCCCGTTCGCCAACAGCTTGAAATGTACCAGCAGCCTGTCGGCCACCTGAACACGTCTCACCGAAGACACGTGGATGCACCGTGTTTCCCGTTTCCGACAGTTTCGCACCCATCAGCCAACAGCCTGACATGACCAGCAGCCTCTCAGCCGCCAGAACACATCTCACCGAAGACATGGTGGGTGCACGATGTTTCACATATCCAACAGTATCACACCGCTTCGCCAACAGCTTGAAATGACCAGCAGCCTCTCAGCCACCGGAACACATCTCTCCGAAGACAAGGAGGGTGCACCGTGTGTCCCGTATCCGACAGTTTCGCACCCATTCGCCAACAGCTTGAAATGACCAGCAGCCTCTCAGCCACCAGAACACGTCTCACCGAAGACACGGAGGGTGCGCCGTGTTTCCCATATCGGACAGTTTCGCGCCCATTCGCCAACAGCTTGAAATGTACCAGCAGCCTGTCAGCCGCCAGAACACATCTCACCGAAGACACGGTGGGTGCACCGTAATACCCGTATCGGTCCATACCATCGCATGATAAACCAGAATCCGTACGGCCACCAGCCCACCATTGCGATGGCTGACAGTGCAACCAGATCTTCAAGCATTGGGTACATGCAATTCACTAAATAGTAAGGCCACAACACCCTAAGCCCACAAGAATCTGGTTTGAGCACTGCCCACCCCGACAGGAAAACGGACCGGTAACCATCCAGCCAACAATCCGTCCCATACCCGGGGGACGCCACAGCCACGTTTATCTGGCACCAGGATGATGTATCCACCCAAAAAGGGTGGCACAATGTGTCCCGAAGCCAAAATCCGTGTTGCACCGTCGCATCTGTGTTCATCTCAGTGAAGGTCCCCAAGGCCGGTAGGATGTTGGCAGCCTTGGATCATCCCAACACCGAGATCCGGTGGATGTAGTACACCGCGAGGGGAGGTAATCAAGGTTCCTTTCAGTATCCGACATCATCCTACTTTGCCCCGAGCTGACAGACCACCTCCCCCTAATATACCTTAGGAGCGCCCCCCCTCCCAGGAGTATGGGGGATTTTTGGGACTGCTGAGCGCACTATTTGGGAGAAGCCCAAAAAGTGGTATTTTTCTGGTTTTGCCGCGCCAAGCCTCCAAAACGGGTGGGTTATCTAGTTTCAACTTGGGTTCCCAGACTTCCCGTATTCTTTCCGGAGGCCTCCTGCTGTGTACAGTACGGCATCCCTGGACCCGAGTTCCTGAGATCCCGACTTTCCCGATTTCGACCCAGGAGGCCATCCATGCATTCCAAAACCTTCAAAATGCACCGTCCGAATGATTATTCAGCCAAGGTCCCGTCGGGCCACCGGGGATCCCAGTTAGTGAGTTTTACCGACTTTCCCAACTTTCCTCATTTCGACCCAGATGGCCATCCACGCATGAAAAACCATCAAGTTTTACCATCCGAACGTGTGTTCCGTTGAGGTCCGTCCGCCCCCGGGACACATGTTCACGAGTTTTCCCATCTCTCAGCCACCGGAACACGTCTCTCCGAGACAAGGTGGGAGCACCGTGTTTCCCGTATCCGACAGTTTCACACCCATCAGCAAACAGCTTTACATGACCAGCAGCATCTCAGCCGCTGGAACACGTCTCACAGAAGACGAGGGTGGGTGCACCATGTGTCCCTTATCCGACAGTTTTGCACCCATTCGCCAACAGCTTGAAATGACCAGCAGCTTCTCAGCCACCGGAACACATCTCACCGAAGCCACGGCGGGTGCACCATGTTTACCGTATCCGACAGTTTTGCACCGATTCGCCAACAGCTTGAAATGACCAGCAGCCTCTCAGCCACCAGAACACGTCTCACCGAAGACACGGAGGGTGCACCGTGTTTCCCGTATCCGACAGTTTCGCGCCCATTCGCCAACAGCTTGAAATGTACCAGCAGCCTGTCAGCCACCAGAACACGTCTCACCGAAGACACGGTGGGTGCACCGTGTTTTCCATATCCCACAGTTTCGCAACCATTCACTTACAGCTTGAAATGACCGGCAGTCTCTAAGACACCGGAACACATCTCACCGAAGACACATGGATGCACCATGTTTCCCGTTTCCGACAGTTTCGCACCCATCAGCCAACAGCTTGACATAACCAGCAGCCTCTCAGCCGCCAGAACGCATCTCACCGAAGACAAGGTGGGTGCACGAAGTTTCACGTATCAAACAGTATCACACCACATCACCATCAGCTTGAAATGACCAGCAGCCTCTCAGCCACCGGAACACGTCTCTCCAAAGACAAGGCGGGTGCACCGTGTGTCCCATATCCAACAGTTTCACACCCATTCGCCAACAGCTTGAAATGTACCAGCAGCCTGTCAGCCACCGGAACACGTCTCACCAAAGACACAGTGGGTGTTTCACGTATCCAACAGTATCACACCACTTCGCAAGCAGCTTGAAATGACCGGCAGCCTCTCAGCCACCTGAACACATCTCACCGAAGACACGTGGGTGCACCGTGTTTCCCATATCCGACAGTTTCACACCCATCAGCCAATAGCTTGACATGACCAGCAGCCTCTCAGCCGCCAGAACACGTCTCACCGAAGCCACGACAGGTGCACCGTGTTTCCCGTATCCAACAGTTTCGCGCCCATTCGCCAACAGCTTGAAATGTACCAGCAGCCTGTCAGCCACCAGAACACATCTCACCGATGACACCATGGGTGCACCGTGTTTCCCGTATCCGACAGTTTCACGCCCGTTCGCCAACAGCTTGAAATGTACCAGCAGCCTGTCGGCCACCTGAACACATCTCACCGAAGACACGTGGATGCACCGTGTTTCCCGTTTCCGACAGTTTCGCACCCATCAGCCAACAGCCTGACATGACCAGCAGCCTCTCAGCCGCCAGAACACATCTCACCGAAGACATGGTGGGTGCACGATGTTTCACATATCCAACAGTATCACACCGCTTCGCCAACAGCTTGAAATGACCAGCAGCCTCTCAGCCACCGGAACACATCTCTTCGAAGACAAGGAGGGTGCACCGTGTGTCCCGTATCCGA
>JASWHV010000198.1:142500-145000 GCA_030760725.1 Neostapfia colusana
CCATGTGTCCCTTATCCGACAGTTTTGCACCCATTCGCCAACAGCTTGAAATGACCAGCAGCTTCTCAGCCACCGGAACACATCTCACCGAAGCCACGGCGGGTGCACCGTGTTTACCGTATCCGACAGTTTTGCACCGATTCGCCAACAGCTTGAAATGACCAGCAGCCTCTCAGCCACCAGAACACGTCTCACCGAAGACACGGAGGGTGCACCGTGTTTCCCGTATCCGACAGTTTCGCGCCCATTCGCCAACAGCTTGAAATGTACCAGCAGCCTGTCAGCCACCAGAACACGTCTCACCGAAGACACGGTGGGTGCACCGTGTTTTCCATATCCCACAGTTTCGCAACCATTCACTTACAGCTTGAAATGACCGGCAGTCTCTAAGACACCGGAACACATCTCACCGAAGACACATGGATGCACCATGTTTCCCGTTTCCGACAGTTTCGCACCCATCAGCCAACAGCTTGACATGACCAGCAGCCTCTCAGCCGCCAGAACGCATCTCACCGAAGACAAGGTGGGTGCACGAAGTTTCACGTATCAAACAGTATCACACCGCATCACCATCAGCTTGAAATGACCAGCAGCCTCTCAGCCACCGGAACACGTCTCTCCAAAGACAAGGCGGGTGCACCGTGTGTCCCATATCCAACAGTTTCACACCCATTCGCCAACAGCTTGAAATGTACCAGCAGCCTGTCAGCCACCGGAACACGTCTCACCAAAGACACAGTGGGTGTTTCACGTATCCAACAGTATCACACCACTTCGCAAGCAGCTTGAAATGACCGGCAGCCTCTCAGCCACCTGAACACATCTCACCGAAGACACGTGGGTGCACCGTGTTTCCCATATCCGACAGTTTCACACCCATCAGCCAATAGCTTGACATGACCAGCAGCCTCTCAGCCGCCAGAACACGTCTCACCGAAGCCACGACAGGTGCACCGTGTTTCCCGTATCCAACAGTTTCGCGCCTATTCGCCAACAGCTTGAAATGTACCAGCAGCCTGTCAGCCACCAGAACACATCTCACCGATGACACCATGGGTGCACCGTGTTTCCCGTATCCGACAGTTTCGCGCCCGTTCGCCAACAGCTTGAAATGTACCAGCAGCCTGTCGGCCACCTGAACACGTCTCACCGAAGACACGTGGATGCACCGTGTTTCCCGTTTCCGACAGTTTCGCACCCATCAGCCAACAGCCTGACATGACCAGCAGCCTCTCAGCCGCCAGAACACATCTCACCGAAGACATGGTGGGTGCACGATGTTTCACATATCCAACAGTATCACACCGCTTCGCCAACAGCTTGAAATGACCAGCAGCCTCTCAGCCACCGGAACACATCTCTCCGAAGACAAGGAGGGTGCACCGTGTGTCCCGTATCCGACAGTTTCGCACCCATTCGCCAACAGCTTGAAATGACCAGCAGCCTCTCAGCCACCAGAACACGTCTCACCGAAGACACGGAGGGTGCGCCGTGTTTCCCATATCGGACAGTTTCGCGCCCATTCGCCAACAGCTTGAAATGTACCAGCAGCCTGTCAGCCGCCAGAACACATCTCACCGAAGACACGGTGGGTGCACCGTAATACCCGTATCGGTCCATACCATCGCATGATAAACCAGAATCCATACGGCCACCAGCCCACCATTGCGATGGCTGACAGTGCAACCAGATCTTCAAGCATTGGGTACATGCAATTCACTAAATAGTAAGGCCACAACACCCTAAGCCCACAAGAATCTGGTTTGAGCACTGCCCACCCCGACAGGAAAACGGACCGGTAACCATCCAGCCAACAATCCGTCCCATACCCGGGGGACGCCACAGCCACGTTTATCTGGCACCAGGATGATGTATCCACCCAAAAAGGGTGGCACAATGTGTCCCGAAGCCAAAATCCGTGTTGCACCGTCGCATCTGTGTTCATCTCAGTGAAGGTCCCCAAGGCCGGTAGGATGTTGGCAGCCTTGGATCATCCCAACACCGAGATCCGGTGGATGTAGTACACCGCGAGGGGAGGTAATCAAGGTTCCTTTCAGTATCCGACATCATCCTACTTTGCCCCGAGCTGACAGACCACCTCCCCCTAATATACCTTAGGAGCGCCCCCCCTCCCAGGAGTATGGGGGATTTTTGGGACTGCTGAGCGCACTATTTGGGAGAAGCCCAAAAAGTGGTATTTTTCTGGTTTTGCCGCGCCAAGCCTCCAAAACGGGTGGGTTATCTAGTTTCAACTTGGGTTCCCAGACTTCCCGTATTCTTTCCGGAGGCCTCCTGCTGTGTACAGTACGGCATCCCTGGACCCGAGTTCCTGAGATCCCGACTTTCCCGATTTCGACCCAGGAGGCCATCCATGCATTCCAAAACCTTCAAAATGCACCGTCCGAATGATTATTCAGCCAAGGTCCCGTCGGGCCACCGGGGATCCCAGTTAGTGAGTTTTACCGACTTTCCCAACTTTCCTCATTTCGACCCAGAT
>JASWHV010000198.1:155000-162500 GCA_030760725.1 Neostapfia colusana
GTTCGCCAACAGCTTGAAATGTACCAGCAGCCTGTCGGCCACCTGAACACGTCTCACCGAAGACACGTGGATGCACCGTGTTTCCCGTTTCCGACAGTTTCGCACCCATCAGCCAACAGCCTGACATGACCAGCAGCCTCTCAGCCGCCAGAACACATCTCACCGAAGACATGGTGGGTGCACGATGTTTCACATATCCAACAGTATCACACCGCTTCGCCAACAGCTTGAAATGACCAGCAGCCTCTCAGCCACCGGAACACATCTCTCCGAAGACAAGGAGGGTGCACCGTGTGTCCCGTATCCGACAGTTTCGCACCCATTCGCCAACAGCTTGAAATGACCAGCAGCCTCTCAGCCACCAGAACACGTCTCACCGAAGACACGGAGGGTGCGCCGTGTTTCCCATATCGGACAGTTTCGCGCCCATTCGCCAACAGCTTGAAATGTACCAGCAGCCTGTCAGCCGCCAGAACACATCTCACCGAAGACACGGTGGGTGCACCGTAATACCCGTATCGGTCCATACCATCGCATGATAAACCAGAATCCGTACGGCCACCAGCCCACCATTGCGATGGCTGACAGTGCAACCAGATCTTCAAGCATTGGGTACATGCAATTCACTAAATAGTAAGGCCACAACACCCTAAGCCCACAAGAATCTGGTTTGAGCACTGCCCACCCCGACAGGAAAACGGACCGGTAACCATCCAGCCAACAATCCGTCCCATACCCGGGGGACGCCACAGCCACGTTTATCTGGCACCAGGATGATGTATCCACCCAAAAAGGGTGGCACAATGTGTCCCGAAGCCAAAATCCGTGTTGCACCGTCGCATCTGTGTTCATCTCAGTGAAGGTCCCCAAGGCCGGTAGGATGTTGGCAGCCTTGGATCATCCCAACACCGAGATCCGGTGGATGTAGTACACCGCGAGGGGAGGTAATCAAGGTTCCTTTCAGTATCCGACATCATCCTACTTTGCCCCGAGCTGACAGACCACCTCCCCCTAATATACCTTAGGAGCGCCCCCCCTCCCAGGAGTATGGGGGATTTTTGGGACTGCTGAGCGCACTATTTGGGAGAAGCCCAAAAAGTGGTATTTCTCTGGTTTTGCCGCGCCAAGCCTCCAAAACGGGTGGGTTATCTAGTTTCAACTTGGGTTCCCAGACTTCCCGTATTCTTTCCGGAAGCCTCCTGCTGTGTACAGTACGGCCTCCCTGGACCCGAGTTCCTGAGATCCCGACTTTCCCGATTTCGACCCAGGAGGCCATCCATGCATTCCAAATCCTTCAAAATGCACCGTCCGAATGATTATTCAGCCAAGGTCCCGTCGGGCCACCGGGGATCCCAGTTAGTGAGTTTTACCGACTTTCCCAACTTTCCTCATTTCGACCGAGATGGCCATCCACGCATGAAAAACCATCAAGTTTTACCATCCGAACGTGTGTTCCGTTGAGGTCCGTCCGCCCCCGGGACACATGTTCACGAGTTTTCCCATCTCTCAGCCACCGGAACACGTCTCTCCGAGACAAGGTGGGAGCACCGTGTTTCCCGTATCCGACAGTTTCACACCCATCAGCAAACAGCTTTACATGACCAGCAGCATCTCAGCCGCTGGAACACGTCTCACAGAAGCCAAGCTGGGTGCACCGTGTTTCCTGTATCCGACAGTTTCACGCCCATTCCGCAACAGCTTGAAATGTACCAGCAGCCTGTCAGCCGCCGGAACACGTCTCACCGAAGACAAAGGTGGGTGCTCCATGTTTCCCGTATCCCACAGTTTCGCACCCATTCGTCAACAGCTTGAAATGACCAGCAGCCTCTCAGCCACCAGAACACGTCTCACCGAAGACACGGAGGGTGCACCGTGTTTCCCGTATCCGACAGTTTCGCGCCAATTCGCCAACAGCTTGAAATGTACCAGCAGCCTGTCAGCGGCCAGAACACGTCTCACCGAAGACACGGAGGGTGCACCGTGTTTCCCGTATCCGACAGTTTCGCGCCCATTCGCCAACAGCTTGAAATGTACCAGCAGCCTGTCAGCCACCAGAACACGTCTCACCGAAGACACGGTGGGTGCACCGTGTTTTCCATATCCCACAGTTTCGCAACCATTCACTTACAGCTTGAAATGACCGGCAGTCTCTAAGACACCGGAACACATCTCACCGAAGACACATGGATGCACCATGTTTCCCATTTCCGACAGTTTCGCACCCATCAGCCAACAGCTTGACATGACCAGCAGCCTCTCAGCCGCCAGAACGCATCTCACCGAAGACAAGGTGGGTGCACGAAGTTTCACGTATCAAACAGTATCACACCGCATCACCATCAGCTTGAAATGACCAGCAGCCTCTCAGCCACCGGAACACGTCTCTCCAAAGACAAGGCGGGTGCACCGTGTGTCCCATATCCAACAGTTTCACACCCATTCGCCAACAGCTTGAAATGTACCAGCAGCCTGTCAGCCACCGGAACACGTCTCACCAAAGACACAGAGGGTGTTTCACGTATCCAACAGTATCACACCACTTCGCAAGCAGCTTGAAATGACCGGCAGCCTCTCAGCCACCTGAACACATCTCACCGAAGACACGTGGGTGCACCGTGTTTCCCATATCCGACAGTTTCACACCCATCAGCCAATAGCTTGACATGACCAGCAGCCTCTCAGCCGCCAGAACACGTCTCACCGAAGCCACGACAGGTGCACCGTGTTTCCCGTATCCAACAGTTTCGCGCCCATTCGCCAACAGCTTGAAATGTACCAGCAGCCTGTCAGCCACCAGAACACATCTCACCGATGACACCATGGGTGCACCGTGTTTCCCGTATCTGACAGTTTCACGCCCGTTCGCCAACAGCTTGAAATGTACCAGCAGCCTGTCGGCCACCTGAACACGTCTCACCGAAGACACGTGGATGCACCGTGTTTCCCGTTTCCGACAGTTTCGCACCCATCAGCCAACAGCCTGACATGACCAGCAGCCTCTCAGCCGCCAGAACACATCTCACCGAAGACATGGTGGGTGCACGATGTTTCACATATCCAACAGTATCACACCGCTTCGCCAACAGCTTGAAATGACCAGCAGCCTCTCAGCCACCGGAACACATCTCTCCGAAGACAAGGAGGGTGCACCGTGTGTCCCGTATCCGACAGTTTCGCACCCATTCGCCAACAGCTTGAAATGACCAGCAGCCTCTCAGCCACCAGAACACGTCTCACCGAAGACACGGAGGGTGCGCCGTGTTTCCCATATCGGACAGTTTCGCGCCCATTCGCCAACAGCTTGAAATGTACCAGCAGCCTGTCAGCCGCCAGAACACATCTCACCGAAGACACGGTGGGTGCACCGTAATACCCGTATCGGTCCATACCATCGCATGATAAACCAGAATCCGTACGGCCACCAGCCCACCATTGCGATGGCTGACAGTGCAACCAGATCTTCAAGCATTGGGTACATGCAATTCACTAAATAGTAAGGCCACAACACCCTAAGCCCACAAGAATCTGGTTTGAGCACTGCCCACCCCGACAGGAAAACGGACCGGTAACCATCCAGCCAACAATCCGTCCCATACCCGGGGGACGCCACAGCCACGTTTATCTGGCACCAGGATGATGTATCCACCCAAAAAGGGTGGCACAATGTGTCCCGAAGCCAAAATCCGTGTTGCACCGTCGCATCTGTGTTCATCTCAGTGAAGGTCCCCAAGGCCGGTAGGATGTTGGCAGCCTTGGATCATCCCAACACCGAGATCCGGTGGATGTAGTACACCGCGAGGGGAGGTAATCAAGGTTCCTTTCAGTATCCGACATCATCCTACTTTGCCCCGAGCTGACAGACCACCTCCCCCTAATATACCTTAGGAGCGCCCCCCCTCCCAGGAGTATGGGGGATTTTTGGGACTGCTGAGCGCACTATTTGGGAGAAGCCCAAAAAGTGGTATTTTTCTGGTTTTGCCGCGCCAAGCCTCCAAAACGGGTGGGTTATCTAGTTTCAACTTGGGTTCCCAGACTTCCCGTATTCTTTCCGGAGGCCTCCTGCTGTGTACAGTACGGCATCCCTGGACCCGAGTTCCTGAGATCCCGACTTTCCCGATTTCGACCCAGGAGGCCATCCATGCATTCCAAAACCTTCAAAATGCACCGTCCGAATGATTATTCAGCCAAGGTCCCGTCGGGCCACCGGGGATCCCAGTTAGTGAGTTTTACCGACTTTCCCAACTTTCCTCATTTCGACCCAGATGGCCATCCACGCATGAAAAACCATCAAGTTTTACCATCCGAACGTGTGTTCCGTTGAGGTCCGTCCGCCCCCGGGACACATGTTCACGAGTTTTCCCATCTCTCAGCCACCGGAACACGTCTCTCCGAGACAAGGTGGGAGCACCGTGTTTCCCGTATCCGACAGTTTCACACCCATCAGCAAACAGCTTTACATGACCAGCAGCATCTCAGCCGCTGGAACACGTCTCACAGAAGACGAGGGTGGGTGCACCATGTGTCCCTTATCCGACAGTTTTGCACCCATTCGCCAACAGCTTGAAATGACCAGCAGCTTCTCAGCCACCGGAACACATCTCACCGAAGCCACGGCGGGTGCACCATGTTTACCGTATCCGACAGTTTTGCACCGATTCGCCAACAGCTTGAAATGACCAGCAGCCTCTCAGCCACCAGAACACGTCTCACCGAAGACACGGAGGGTGCACCGTGTTTCCCGTATCCGACAGTTTCGCGCCCATTCGCCAACAGCTTGAAATGTACCAGCAGCCTGTCAGCCACCAGAACACGTCTCACCGAAGACACGGTGGGTGCACCGTGTTTTCCATATCCCACAGTTTCGCAACCATTCACTTACAGCTTGAAATGACCGGCAGTCTCTAAGACACCGGAACACATCTCACCGAAGACACATGGATGCACCATGTTTCCCGTTTCCGACAGTTTCGCACCCATCAGCCAACAGCTTGACATAACCAGCAGCCTCTCAGCCGCCAGAACGCATCTCACCGAAGACAAGGTGGGTGCACGAAGTTTCACGTATCAAACAGTATCACACCACATCACCATCAGCTTGAAATGACCAGCAGCCTCTCAGCCACCGGAACACGTCTCTCCAAAGACAAGGCGGGTGCACCGTGTGTCCCATATCCAACAGTTTCACACCCATTCGCCAACAGCTTGAAATGTACCAGCAGCCTGTCAGCCACCGGAACACGTCTCACCAAAGACACAGTGGGTGTTTCACGTATCCAACAGTATCACACCACTTCGCAAGCAGCTTGAAATGACCGGCAGCCTCTCAGCCACCTGAACACATCTCACCGAAGACACGTGGGTGCACCGTGTTTCCCATATCCGACAGTTTCACACCCATCAGCCAATAGCTTGACATGACCAGCAGCCTCTCAGCCGCCAGAACACGTCTCACCGAAGCCACGACAGGTGCACCGTGTTTCCCGTATCCAACAGTTTCGCGCCCATTCGCCAACAGCTTGAAATGTACCAGCAGCCTGTCAGCCACCAGAACACATCTCACCGATGACACCATGGGTGCACCGTGTTTCCCGTATCCGACAGTTTCACGCCCGTTCGCCAACAGCTTGAAATGTACCAGCAGCCTGTCGGCCACCTGAACACATCTCACCGAAGACACGTGGATGCACCGTGTTTCCCGTTTCCGACAGTTTCGCACCCATCAGCCAACAGCCTGACATGACCAGCAGCCTCTCAGCCGCCAGAACACATCTCACCGAAGACATGGTGGGTGCACGATGTTTCACATATCCAACAGTATCACACCGCTTCGCCAACAGCTTGAAATGACCAGCAGCCTCTCAGCCACCGGAACACATCTCTTCGAAGACAAGGAGGGTGCACCGTGTGTCCCGTATCCGACAGTTTCGCACCCATTCGCCAACAGCTTGAAATGACCAGCAGCCTCTCAGCCACCAGAACACGTCTCACCGAAGACACAGATGGTGCGCCGTGTTTCCCATATCGGACAGTTTCGCGCCCATTCGCCAACAGCTTGAAATGTACCAGCAGCCTGTCAGCCGCCAGAACACATCTCACCGAAGACACGGTGGGTGCACCGTAATACCCGTATCGGTCCATACCATCGCATGATAAACCAGAATCCGTACGGCCACCAGCCCACCATTGCGATGGCTGACAGTGCAACCAGATCTTCAAGCATTGGGTACATGCAATTCACTAAATAGTAAGGCCACAACACCCTAAGCCCACAAGAATCTGGTTTGAGCACTGCCCACCCCGACAGGAAAACGGACCGGTAACCATCCAGCCAACAATCCGTCCCATACCCGGGGGACGCCACAGCCACGTTTATCTGGCACCAGGATGATGTATCCACCCAAAAAGGGTGGCACAATGTGTCCCGAAGCCAAAATCCGTGTTGCACCGTCGCATCTGTGTTCATCTCAGTGAAGGTCCCCAAGGCCGGTAGGATGTTGGCAGCCTTGGATCATCCCAACACCGAGATCCGGTGGATGTAGTACACCGCGAGGGGAGGTAATCAAGGTTCCTTTCAGTATCCGACATCATCCTACTTTGCCCCGAGCTGACAGACCACCTCCCCCTAATATACCTTAGGAGCGCCCCCCCTCCCAGGAGTATGGGGGATTTTTGGGACTGCTGAGCGCACTATTTGGGAGAAGCCCAAAAAGTGGTATTTTTCTGGTTTTGCCGCGCCAAGCCTCCAAAACGGGTGGGTTATCTAGTTTCAACTTGGGTTCCCAGACTTCCCGTATTCTTTCCGGAGGCCTCCTGCTGTGTACAGTACGGCATCCCTGGACCCGAGTTCCTGAGATCCCGACTTTCCCGATTTCGACCCAGGAGGCCATCCATGCATTCCAAAACCTTCAAAATGCACCGTCCGAATGATTATTCAGCCAAGGTCCCGTCGGGCCACCGGGGATCCCAGTTAGTGAGTTTTACCGACTTTCCCAACTTTCCTCATTTCGACCCAGATGGCCATCCACGCATGAAAAACCATCAAGTTTTACCATCCGAACGTGTGTTCCGTTGAGGTCCGTCCGCCCCCGGGACACATGTTCACGAGTTTTCCCATCTCTCAGCCACCGGAACACGTCTCTCCGAGACAAGGTGGGAGCACCGTGTTTCCCGTATCCGACAGTTTCACACCCATCAGCAAACAGCTTTACATGACCAGCAGCATCTCAGCCGCTGGAACACGTCTCACAGAAGCCAAGGTGGGTGCACCGTGTTTCCTGTATCCGACAGTTTCACGCCCATTCCGCAACAGCTTGAAATGTACCAGCAGCCTGTCAGCCGCCGGAACACGTCTCACCGAAGACAAAGGTGGGTGCTCCATGTTTCCCGTATCCCACAGTTTCGCACCCATTCGTCAACAGCTTGAAATGACCAGCAGCCTCTCAGCCACCAGAACACGTCTCACCGAAGACACGGAGGGTGCACCGTGTTTCCCGTATCCGA
>JASWHV010000199.1:0-10000 GCA_030760725.1 Neostapfia colusana
AGGCTGCTGGTCATTTCAAGCTGTTGGCGAAGCGGTGTGATACTGTTGGATATGTGAAACATCGTGCACCCACCATGTCTTCGGTGAGATGTGTTCTGGCGGCTGAGAGGCTGCTGGTCATGTCAGGCTGTTGGCTGATGGGTGCGAAACTGTCGGAAACGGGAAACACGGTGCATCCACGTGTCTTCGGTGAGACGTGTTCAGGTGGCCGACAGGCTGCTGGTACATTTCAAGCTGTTGGCGAACGGGCGCGAAACTGTCGGATACGGGAAACACGGTGCACCCATGGTGTCATCGGTGAGATGTGTTCTGGTGGCTGACAGGCTGCTGGTACATTTCAAGCTGTTGGCGAATGGGCGCGAAACTGTTGGATACGGGAAACACGGTGCACCTGTCGTGGCTTCGGTGAGACGTGTTCTGGCGGCTGAGAGGCTGCTGGTCATGTCAAGCTATTGGCTGATGGGTGTGAAACTGTCGGATATGGGAAACACGGTGCACCCACGTGTCTTCGGTGAGATGTGTTCAGGTGGCTGAGAGGCTGCCGGTCATTTCAAGCTGCTTGCGAAGTGGTGTGATACTGTTGGATACGTGAAACACCCACTGTGTCTTTGGTGAGACGTGTTCCGGTGGCTGACAGGCTGCTGGTACATTTCAAGCTGTTGGCGAATGGGTGTGAAACTGTTGGATATGGGACACACGGTGCACCCGCCTTGTCTTTGGAGAGACGTGTTCCGGTGGCTGAGAGGCTGCTGGTCATTTCAAGCTGATGGTGATGCGGTGTGATACTGTTTGATACGTGAAACTTCGTGCACCCACCTTGTCTTCGGTGAGATGCGTTCTGGCGGCTGAGAGGCTGCTGGTCATGTCAAGCTGTTGGCTGATGGGTGCGAAACTGTCGGAAATGGGAAACATGGTGCATCCATGTGTCTTCGGTGAGATGTGTTCCGGTGTCTTAGAGACTGCCGGTCATTTCAAGCTGTAAGTGAATGGTTGCGAAACTGTGGGATATGGAAAACACGGTGCACCCACCGTGTCTTCGGTGAGACGTGTTCTGGTGGCTGACAGGCTGCTGGTACATTTCAAGCTGTTGGCGAATGGGCGCGAAACTGTCGGATACGGGAAACACGGTGCACCCTCCGTGTCTTCGGTGAGACGTGTTCTGGCCGCGACAGGCTGCTGGTACATTTCAAGCTGTTGGCGAACGGGCGCGAAACTGTCGGATACGGGAAACACGGTGCACCCTCCGTGTCTTCGGTGAGACGTGTTCTGGTGGCTGAGAGGCTGCTGGTCATTTCAAGCTGTTGACGAATGGGTGCGAAACTGTGGGATACGGGAAACATGGAGCACCCACCTTTGTCTTCGGTGAGACGTGTTCCGGCGGCTGACAGGCTGCTGGTACATTTCAAGCTGTTGCGGAATGGGCGTGAAACTGTCGGATACAGGAAACACGGTGCACCCACCTTGGCTTCTGTGAGACGTGTTCCAGCGGCTGAGATGCTGCTGGTCATGTAAAGCTGTTTGCTGATGGGTGTGAAACTGTCGGATACGGGAAACACGGTGCTCCCACCTTGTCTCGGAGAGACGTGTTCCGGTGGCTGAGAGATGGGAAAACTCGTGAACATGTGTCCCGGGGGCGGACGGACCTCAACGGAACACACGTTCGGATGGTAAAACTTGATGGTTTTTCATGCGTGGATGGCCATCTGGGTCGAAATGAGGAAAGTTGGGAAAGTCGGTAAAACTCACTAACTGGGATCCCTGGTGGCCCGACGGGAGCTTGGCTGAATAATCATTCGGACGGTGCATTTTGAAGGTTTTGGAATGCATGGATGGCCTCCTGGGTCGAAATCGGGAAAGTCGGGATCTCAGGAACTCGGGTCCAGGGATGCCGTACTGTACACAGCAGGAGGCCTCCGGAAAGAATACGGGAAGTCTGGGAACCCAAGTTGAAACTAGATAACCCACCCGTTTTGGAGGCTTGGCGCGGCAAAACCAGAAAAATACCACTTTTTGGGCTTCTCCCAAATAGTGCGCTCAGCAGTCCCAAAAATCCCCCATACTCCTGGGAGGGGGGGCGCTCCTAAGGTATATTAGGGGGAGGTGGTCTGTCAGCTCGGGGCAAAGTAGGATGATGTCGGATACTGAAAGGAACCTTGATTACCTCCCCTCGCGGTGTATTACATCCACCGGATCTCGGTGTTGGGATGATCCAAGGCTGCCAACATCCTACCGGCCTTGGGGACCTTCACTGAGATGAACACAGATGCGACGGTGCAACACGGATTTTGGCTTCGGGACACATTGTGCCACCCTTTTTGGGTGGATACATCATCCTGGTGCCAGATAAACGTGGCTGTGGCGTCCCCCGGGTATGGGACGGATTGTTGGCTGGATGGTTACCGGTCCGTTTTCCTGTCGGGGTGGGCAGTGCTCAAACCAGATTCTTGTGGGCTTAGGGTGTTGTGGCCTTACTATTTAGTGAATTGCATGTACCCAATGCTTGAAGATCTGGTTGCACTGTCAGCCATCGCAATGGTGGGCTGGTGGCCGTACGGATTCTGGTTTATCATGCGATGGTATGGACCGATACGGGTATTACGGTGCACCCACCATGTCTTCGGTGAGATGTGTTGTGGCGGCTGACAGGCTGCTGGTACATTTCAAGCTGTTGGCGAATGGGCGCGAAACTGTCCGATATGGGAAACACGGCGCACCCTCCGTGTCTTCGGTGAGACGTGTTCTGGTGGCTGAGAGGCTGCTGGTCATTTCAAGCTGTTGGCGAATGGGTGCAAAACTGTCGGATACGGGACACACGGTGCACCCTCCTTGTCTTCGGAGAGATGTGTTCCGGTGGCTGAGAGGCTGCTGGTCATTTCAAGCTGTTGGCGAAGCGGTGTGATACTGTTGGATATGTGAAACATCGTGCACCCACCATGTCTTCGGTGAGATGTGTTCTGGCGGCTGAGAGGCTGCTGGTCATGTCAGGCTGTTGGCTGATGGGTGCGAAACTGTCGGAAACGGGAAACACGGTGCATCCACGTGTCTTCGGTGAGACGTGTTCAGGTGGCCGACAGGCTGCTGGTACATTTCAAGCTGTTGGCGAACGGGCGTGAAACTGTCGGATACGGGAAACACGGTGCACCCATGGTGTCATCGGTGAGATGTGTTCTGGTGGCTGACAGGCTGCTGGTACATTTCAAGCTGTTGGCGAATGGGCGCGAAACTGTTGGATACGGGAAACACGGTGCACCTGTCGTGGCTTCGGTGAGACGTGTTCTGGCGGCTGAGAGGCTGCTGGTCATGTCAAGCTATTGGCTGATGGGTGTGAAACTGTCGGATATGGGAAACACGGTGCACCCACGTGTCTTCGGTGAGATGTGTTCAGGTGGCTGAGAGGCTGCCGGTCATTTCAAGCTGCTTGCGAAGTGGTGTGATACTGTTGGATACGTGAAACACCCACTGTGTCTTTGGTGAGACGTGTTCCGGTGGCTGACAGGCTGCTGGTACATTTCAAGCTGTTGGCGAATGGGTGTGAAACTGTTGGATATGGGACACACGGTGCACCCGCCTTGTCTTTGGAGAGACGTGTTCCGGTGGCTGAGAGGCTGCTGGTCATTTCAAGCTGATGGTGATGCGGTGTGATACTGTTTGATACGTGAAACTTCGTGCACCCACCTTGTCTTCGGTGAGATGCGTTCTGGCGGCTGAGAGGCTGCTGGTCATGTCAAGCTGTTGGCTGATGGGTGCGAAACTGTCGGAAATGGGAAACATGGTGCATCCATGTGTCTTCGGTGAGATGTGTTCCGGTGTCTTAGAGACTGCCGGTCATTTCAAGCTGTAAGTGAATGGTTGCGAAACTGTGGGATATGGAAAACACGGTGCACCCACCGTGTCTTCGGTGAGACGTGTTCTGGTGGCTGACAGGCTGCTGGTACATTTCAAGCTGTTGGCGAATGGGCGCGAAACTGTCGGATACGGGAAACACGGTGCACCCTCCGTGTCTTCGGTGAGACGTGTTCTGGCCGCTGACAGGCTGCTGGTACATTTCAAGCTGTTGGCGAATGGGCGCGAAACTGTCGGATACGGGAAACACGGTGCACCCTCCGTGTCTTCGGTGAGACGTGTTCTGGTGGCTGAGAGGCTGCTGGTCATTTCAAGCTGTTGACGAATGGGTGTGAAACTGTGGGATACGGGAAACATGGAGCACCCACCTTTGTCTTCGGTGAGACGTGTTCCGGCGGCTGACAGGCTGCTGGTACATTTCAAGCTGTTGCGGAATGGGCGTGAAACTGTCGGATACAGGAAACACGGTGCACCCACCTTGGCTTCTGTGAGACGTGTTCCAGCGGCTGAGATGCTGCTGGTCATGTAAAGCTGTTTGCTGATGGGTGTGAAACTGTCGGATACGGGAAACACGGTGCTCCCACCTTGTCTCGGAGAGACGTGTTCCGGTGGCTGAGAGATGGGAAAACTCGTGAACATGTGTCCCGGGGGCGGACGGACCTCAACGGAACACACGTTCGGATGGTAAAACTTGATGGTTTTTCATGCGTGGATGGCCATCTGGGTCGAAATGAGGAAAGTTGGGAAAGTCGGTAAAACTCACTAACTGGGATCCCCGGTGGCCCGACGGGACCTTGGCTGAATAATCATTCGGACGGTGCATTTTGAAGGTTTTGGAATGCATGGATGGCCTCCTGGGTCGAAATCGGGAAAGTCGGGATCTCAGGAACTCGGGTCCAGGGAGGCCGTACTGTACACAGCAGGAGGCCTCCGGAAAGAATACGGGAAGTCTGGGAACCCAAGTTGAAACTAGATAACCCACCCGTTTTGGAGGCTTGGCGCGGCAAAACCAGAAAAATACCACTTTTTGGGCTTCTCCCAAATAGTGCGCTCAGCAGTCCCAAAAATCCCCCATACTCCTGGGAGGGGGGGCGCTCCTAAGGTATATTAGGGGGAGGTGGTCTGTCAGCTCGGGGCAAAGTAGGATGATGTCGGATACTGAAAGGAACCTTGATTACCTCCCCTCGCGGTGTACTACATCCACCGGATCTTGGTGTTTGGATGATCCAAGGCTGCCAACATCCTACCGGCCTTGGGGACCTTCACTGAGATGAACACAGATGTGACGGTGCAACACGGATTTTGGCTTCGGGACACATTGTGCCATCCTTTTTGGGTGGATACATCATCCTGGTGCCAGATAAACGTGGCTGTGGTGTCCCCCGGGTATGGGTCGGATTGTTGGCTGGATGGTTACCGGTCCGTTTTCCTGTCGGGGTGGGCAGTGCTCAAACCAGATTCTTGTGGGCTTAGGGTGTTGTGGCCATACTATTTAGTGAACTGCATGTACCCAACGCTTGAAGATCTGGTTACACTGCCAGCCATCGCAATGGTGGGCTGGTGGCCGTACGGGTTCTTGTTTATCATGCGATGGTATGGCCCGGTAAGGGTATTACGGTGCACCCACCGTGTCTTCGGTGAGACGTGTTCTGGCCGCTGACAGGCTGCTGGTACATTTCAAGCTGTTGGCGAATGGGCGCGAAACTGTCGGATACGGGAAACACGGTGCACCCTCCGTGTCTTCGGTGAGACGTGTTCTGGTGGCTGAGAGGCTGCTGGTCATTTCAAGCTGTTGACGAATGGGTGCGAAACTGTGGGATACGGGAAACATGGAGCACCCACCTTTGTCTTCGGTGAGACGTGTTCCGGCGGCTGACAGGCTGCTGGTACATTTCAAGCTGTTGCGGAATGGGCGTGAAACTGTCGGATACAGGAAACACGGTGCACCCACCTTGGCTTCTGTGAGACGTGTTCCAGCGGCTGAGATGCTGCTGGTCATGTAAAGCTGTTTGCTGATGGGTGTGAAACTGTCGGATACGGGAAACACGGTGCTCCCACCTTGTCTCGGAGAGACGTGTTCCGGTGGCTGAGAGATGGGAAAACTCGTGAACATGTGTCCCGGGGGCGGACGGACCTCAACGGAACACACGTTCGGATGGTAAAACTTGATGGTTTTTCATGCGTGGATGGCCATCTGGGTCGAAATGAGGAAAGTTGGGAAAGTCGGTAAAACTCACTAACTGGGATCCCCGGTGGCCCGACGGGACCTTGGCTGAATAATCATTTGGACGGTGCATTTTGAAGGTTTTGGAATGCATGGATGGCCTCCTGGGTCGAAATCGGGAAAGTCGGGATCTCAGGAACTCGGGTCCAGGGATGCCGTACTGTACACAGCAGGAGGCCTCCGGAAAGAATACGGGAAGTCTGGGAACCCAAGTTGAAACTAGATAACCCACCCGTTTTGGAGGCTTGGCGCGTCAAAACCAGAAAAATACCACTTTTTGGGCTTCTCCCAAATAGTGCGCTCAGCAGTCCCAAAAATCCCCCATACTCCTGGGAGGGGGGGCGCTCCTAAGGTATATTAGGGGGAGGTGGTCTGTCAGCTCGGGGCAAAGTAGGATGATGTCGGATACTGAAAGGAACCTTGATTACCTCCCCTCGCGGTGTACTACATCCACCGGATCTCGGTGTTGGGATGATCCAAGGCTGCCAACATCCTACCGGCCTTGGGGACCTTCACTGAGATGAACACAGATGCGACGGTGCAACACGGATTTTGGCTTCGGGACACATTGTGCCACCCTTTTTGGGTGGATACATCATCCTGGTGCCAGATAAACGTGGCTGTGGCGTCCCCCGGGTATGGGACGGATTGTTGGCTGGATGGTTACCGGTCCGTTTTCCTGTCGGGGTGGGCAGTGCTCAAACCAGATTCTTGTGGGCTTAGGGTGTTGTGGCCTTACTATTTAGTGAATTGCATGTACCCAATGCTTGAAGATCTGGTTGCACTGTCAGCCATCGCAATGGTGGGCTGGTGGCCGTACGGATTCTGGTTTATCATGCGATGGTATGGACCGATACGGGTATTACGGTGCACCCACCGTGTCTTCGGTGAGATGTGTTCTGGCGGCTGACAGGCTGCTGGTACATTTCAAGCTGTTGGCGAATGGGCGCGAAACTGTCCGATATGGGAAACACGGCGCACCCTCTGTGTCTTCGGTGAGACGTGTTCTGGTGGCTGAGAGGCTGCTGGTCATTTCAAGCTGTTGGCGAATGGGTGCGAAACTGTCGGATACGGGACACACGGTGCACCCTCCTTGTCTTCGGAGAGATGTGTTCCGGTGGCTGAGAGGCTGCTGGTCATTTCAAGCTGTTGGCGAAGCGGTGTGATACTGTTGGATATGTGAAACATCGTGCACCCACCATGTCTTCGGTGAGATGTGTTCTGGCGGCTGAGAGGCTGCTGGTCATGTCAGGCTGTTGGCTGATGGGTGCGAAACTGTCGGAAACGGGAAACACGGTGCATCCACGTGTCTTCGGTGAGATGTGTTCAGGTGGCCGACAGGCTGCTGGTACATTTCAAGCTGTTGGCGAACGGGCGTGAAACTGTCGGATACGGGAAACACGGTGCACCCATGGTGTCATCGGTGAGATGTGTTCTGGTGGCTGACAGGCTGCTGGTACATTTCAAGCTGTTGGCGAATGGGCGCGAAACTGTTGGATACGGGAAACACGGTGCACCTGTCGTGGCTTCGGTGAGACGTGTTCTGGCGGCTGAGAGGCTGCTGGTCATGTCAAGCTATTGGCTGATGGGTGTGAAACTGTCGGATATGGGAAACACGGTGCACCCACGTGTCTTCGGTGAGATGTGTTCAGGTGGCTGAGAGGCTGCCGGTCATTTCAAGCTGCTTGCGAAGTGGTGTGATACTGTTGGATACGTGAAACACCCACTGTGTCTTTGGTGAGACGTGTTCCGGTGGCTGACAGGCTGCTGGTACATTTCAAGCTGTTGGCGAATGGGTGTGAAACTGTTGGATATGGGACACACGGTGCACCCGCCTTGTCTTTGGAGAGACGTGTTCCGGTGGCTGAGAGGCTGCTGGTCATTTCAAGCTGATGGTGATGTGGTGTGATACTGTTTGATACGTGAAACTTCGTGCACCCACCTTGTCTTCGGTGAGATGCGTTCTGGCGGCTGAGAGGCTGCTGGTTATGTCAAGCTGTTGGCTGATGGGTGCGAAACTGTCGGAAACGGGAAACATGGTGCATCCATGTGTCTTCGGTGAGATGTGTTCCGGTGTCTTAGAGACTGCCGGTCATTTCAAGCTGTAAGTGAATGGTTGCGAAACTGTGGGATATGGAAAACACGGTGCACCCACCGTGTCTTCGGTGAGACGTGTTCTGGTGGCTGACAGGCTGCTGGTACATTTCAAGCTGTTGGCGAATGGGCGCGAAACTGTCGGATACGGGAAACACGGTGCACCCTCCGTGTCTTCGGTGAGACGTGTTCTGGTGGCTGAGAGGCTGCTGGTCATTTCAAGCTGTTGGCGAATCGGTGCAAAACTGTCGGATACGGTAAACATGGTGCACCCGCCGTGGCTTCGGTGAGATGTGTTCCGGTGGCTGAGAAGCTGCTGGTCATTTCAAGCTGTTGGCGAATGGGTGCAAAACTGTCGGATAAGGGACACATGGTGCACCCACCCTCGTCTTCTGTGAGACGTGTTCCAGCGGCTGAGATGCTGCTGGTCATGTAAAGCTGTTTGCTGATGGGTGTGAAACTGTCGGATACGGGAAACACGGTGCTCCCACCTTGTCTCGGAGAGACGTGTTCCGGTGGCTGAGAGATGGGAAAACTCGTGAACATGTGTCCCGGGGGCGGACGGACCTCAACGGAACACACGTTCGGATGGTAAAACTTGATGGTTTTTCATGCGTGGATGGCCATCTGGGTCGAAATGAGGAAAGTTGGGAAAGTCGGTAAAACTCACTAACTGGGATCCCCGGTGGCCCGACGGGACCTTGGCTGAATAATCATTCGGACGGTGCATTTTGAAGGTTTTGGAATGCATGGATGGCCTCCTGGGTCGAAATCGGGAAAGTCGGGATCTCAGGAACTCGGGTCCAGGGATGCCGTACTGTACACAGCAGGAGGCCTCCGGAAAGAATACGGGAAGTCTGGGAACCCAAGTTGAAACTAGATAACCCACCCGTTTTGGAGGCTTGGCGCGGCAAAACCAGAAAAATACCACTTTTTGGGCTTCTCCCAAATAGTGCGCTCAGCAGTCCCAAAAATCCCCCATACTCCTGGGAGGGGGGGCGCTCCTAAGGTATATTAGGGGGAGGTGGTCTGTCAGCTCGGGGCAAAGTAGGATGATGTCGGATACTGAAAGGAACCTTGATTACCTCCCCTCGCGGTGTACTACATCCACCGGATCTCGGTGTTGGGATGATCCAAGGCTGCCAACATCCTACCGGCCTTGGGGACCTTCACTGAGATGAACACAGATGCGACGGTGCAACACGGATTTTGGCTTTGGGACACATTGTGGCACCCTTTTTGGGTGGATACATCATCCTGGTGCCAGATAAACGTGGCTGTGGCGTCCCCCGGGTATGGGACGGATTGTTGGCTGGATGGTTACCGGTCCGTTTTCCTGTCGGGGTGGGCAGTGCTCAAACCAGATTCTTGTGGGCTTAGGGTGTTGTGGCCTTACTATTTAGTGAATTGTACCCAATGCTTGAAGATCTGGCTGCACTGTCAGCCATCGCAATGGTGGGCTGGTGGCCGTACGGATTCTGGTTTATCATGCGATGGTATGGACCGATACGGGTATTACGGTGCACCCACCGTGTCTTCGGTGAGATGTGTTCTGGCGGCTGACAGGCTGCTGGTACATTTCAAGCTGTTGGCGAATGGGCGCGAAACTGTCCGATATGGGAAACACGGCGCACCCTCCGTGTCTTCGGTGAGACGTGTTCTGGTGGCTGAGAGGCTGCTGGTCATTTCAAGCTGTTGGCGAATGGGTGTGAAACTGTCGGATACGGGACACACGGTGCACCCTCCTTGTCTTCGGAGAGATGTGTTCCGGTGGCTGAGAGGCTGCTGGTCATTTCAAGCTGTTGGCGAAGCGGTGTGATACTGTTGGATATGTGAAAC
>JASWHV010000199.1:20000-27500 GCA_030760725.1 Neostapfia colusana
TGTTTGCTGATGAGTGTGAAACTGTCGGATACGGGAAACACGGTGCTCCCACCTTGTCTCGGAGAGACGTGTTCCGGTGGCTGAGAGATGGGAAAACTCGTGAACATGTGTCCCGGGGGCGGACGGACCTCAACGGAACACACGTTCGGATGGTAAAACTTGATGGTTTTTCATGCGTGGATGGCCATCTGGGTCGAAATGAGGAAAGTTGGGAAAGTCGGTAAAACTCACTAACTGGGATCCCCGGTGGCCCGACGGGACCTTGGCTGAATAATCATTCGGACGGTGCATTTTGAAGGTTTTGGAATGCATGGATGGCCTCCTGGGTCGAAATCGGGAAAGTCGGGATCTCAGGAACTCGGGTCCAGGGATGCCGTACTGTACACAGCAGGAGGCCTCCGGAAAGAATACGGGAAGTCTGGGAACCCAAGTTGAAACTAGATAACCCACCCGTTTTGGAGGCTTGGCGCGGCAAAACCAGAAAAATACCACTTTTTGGGCTTCTCCCAAATAGTGCGCTCAGCAGTCCCAAAAATCCCCCATACTCCTGGGAGGGGGGGCGCTCCTAAGGTATATTAGGGGGAGGTGGTCTGTCAGCTCGGGGCAAAGTAGGATGATGTCGGATACTGAAAGGAACCTTGATTACCTCCCCTCGCGGTGTACTACATCCACCGGATCTCGGTGTTGGGATGATCCAAGGCTGCCAACATCCTACCGGCCTTGGGGACCTTCACTGAGATGAACACAGATGCGACGGTGCAACACGGATTTTGGCTTCGGGACACATTGTGCCACCCTTTTTGGGTGGATACATCATCCTGGTGCCAGATAAACGTGGCTGTGGCGTCCCCCGGGTATGGGACGGATTGTTGGCTGGATGGTTACCGGTCCGTTTTCCTGTCGGGGTGGGCAGTGCTCAAACCAGATTCTTGTGGGCTTAGGGTGTTGTGGCCTTACTATTTAGTGAATTGCATGTACCCAATGCTTGAAGATCTGGTTGCACTGTCAGCCATCGCAATGGTGGGCTGGTGGCCGTACGGATTCTGGTTTATCATGCGATGGTATGGACCGATACGGGTATTACGGTGCACCCACCGTGTCTTCGGTGAGATGTGTTCTGGCGGCTGACAGGCTGCTGGTACATTTCAAGCTGTTGGCGAATGGGCGCGAAACTGTCCGATATGGGAAACACGGCGCACCCTCCGTGTCTTCGGTGAGACGTGTTCTGGTGGCTGAGAGGCTGCTGGTCATTTCAAGCTGTTGGCGAATGGGTGCGAAACTGTCGGATACGGGACACACGGTGCACCCTCCTTGTCTTCGGAGAGATGTGTTCCGGTGGCTGAGAGGCTGCTGGTCATTTCAAGCTGTTGGCGAAGCGGTGTGATACTGTTGGATATGTGAAACATCGTGCACCCACCATGTCTTCGGTGAGATGTGTTCTGGCGGCTGAGAGGCTGCTGGTCATGTCAGGCTGTTGGCTGATGGGTGCGAAACTGTCGGAAACGGGAAACACGGTGCATCCACGTGTCTTCGGTGAGACGTGTTCAGGTGGCCGACAGGCTGCTGGTACATTTCAAGCTGTTGGCGAACGGGCGCGAAACTGTCGGATACGGGAAACACGGTGCACCCATGGTGTCATCGGTGAGATGTGTTCTGGTGGCTGACAGGCTGCTGGTACATTTCAAGCTGTTGGCGAATGGGCGCGAAACTGTTGGATACGGGAAACACGGTGCACCTGTCGTGGCTTCGGTGAGACGTGTTCTGGCGGCTGAGAGGCTGCTGGTCATGTCAAGCTATTGGCTGATGGGTGTGAAACTGTCGGATATGGGAAACACGGTGCACCCACGTGTCTTCGGTGAGATGTGTTCAGGTGGCTGAGAGGCTGCCGGTCATTTCAAGCTGCTTGCGAAGTGGTGTGATACTGTTGGATACGTGAAACACCCACTGTGTCTTTGGTGAGACGTGTTCCGGTGGCTGACAGGCTGCTGGTACATTTCAAGCTGTTGGCGAATGGGTGTGAAACTGTTGGATATGGGACACACGGTGCACCCGCCTTGTCTTTGGAGAGACGTGTTCCGGTGGCTGAGAGGCTGCTGGTCATTTCAAGCTGATGGTGATGCGGTGTGATACTGTTTGATACGTGAAACTTCGTGCACCCACCTTGTCTTCGGTGAGATGCGTTCTGGCGGCTGAGAGGCTGCTGGTCATGTCAAGCTGTTGGCTGATGGGTGCGAAACTGTCGGAAATGGGAAACATGGTGCATCCATGTGTCTTCGGTGAGATGTGTTCCGGTGTCTTAGAGACTGCCGGTCATTTCAAGCTGTAAGTGAATGGTTGCGAAACTGTGGGATATGGAAAACACGGTGCACCCACCGTGTCTTCGGTGAGACGTGTTCTGGTGGCTGACAGGCTGCTGGTACATTTCAAGCTGTTGGCGAATGGGCGCGAAACTGTCGGATACGGGAAACACGGTGCACCCTCCGTGTCTTCGGTGAGACGTGTTCTGGCCGCGACAGGCTGCTGGTACATTTCAAGCTGTTGGCGAATGGGCGCGAAACTGTCGGATACGGGAAACACGGTGCACCCTCCGTGTCTTCGGTGAGACGTGTTCTGGTGGCTGAGAGGCTGCTGGTCATTTCAAGCTGTTGACGAATGGGTGCGAAACTGTGGGATACGGGAAACATGGAGCACCCACCTTTGTCTTCGGTGAGACGTGTTCCGGCGGCTGACAGGCTGCTGGTACATTTCAAGCTGTTGCGGAATGGGCGTGAAACTGTCGGATACAGGAAACACGGTGCACCCACCTTGGCTTCTGTGAGACGTGTTCCAGCGGCTGAGATGCTGCTGGTCATGTAAAGCTGTTTGCTGATGGGTGTGAAACTGTCGGATACGGGAAACACGGTGCTCCCACCTTGTCTCGGAGAGACGTGTTCCGGTGGCTGAGAGATGGGAAAACTCGTGAACATGTGTCCCGGGGGCGGACGGACCTCAACGGAACACACGTTCGGATGGTAAAACTTGATGGTTTTTCATGCGTGGATGGCCATCTGGGTCGAAATGAGGAAAGTTGGGAAAGTCGGTAAAACTCACTAACTGGGATCCCCGGTGGCCCGACGGGACCTTGGCTGAATAATCATTCGGACGGTGCATTTTGAAGGTTTTGGAATGCATGGATGGCCTCCTGGGTCGAAATCGGGAAAGTCGGGATCTCAGGAACTCGGGTCCAGGGATGCCGTACTGTACACAGCAGGAGGCCTCCGGAAAGAATACGGGAAGTCTGGGAACCCAAGTTGAAACTAGATAACCCACCCGTTTTGGAGGCTTGGCGCGGCAAAACCAGAAAAATACCACTTTTTGGGCTTCTCCCAAATAGTGCGCTCAGCAGTCCCAAAAATCCCCCATACTCCTGGGAGGGGGGGCGCTCCTAAGGTATATTAGGGGGAGGTGGTCTGTCAGCTCGGGGCAAAGTAGGATGATGTCGGATACTGAAAGGAACCTTGATTACCTCCCCTCGCGGTGTATTACATCCACCGGATCTCGGTGTTGGGATGATCCAAGGCTGCCAACATCCTACCGGCCTTGGGGACCTTCACTGAGATGAACACAGATGCGACGGTGCAACACGGATTTTGGCTTCGGGACACATTGTGCCACCCTTTTTGGGTGGATACATCATCCTGGTGCCAGATAAACGTGGCTGTGGCGTCCCCCGGGTATGGGACGGATTGTTGGCTGGATGGTTACCGGTCCGTTTTCCTGTCGGGGTGGGCAGTGCTCAAACCAGATTCTTGTGGGCTTAGGGTGTTGTGGCCTTACTATTTAGTGAATTGCATGTACCCAATGCTTGAAGATCTGGTTGCACTGTCAGCCATCGCAATGGTGGGCTGGTGGCCGTACGGATTCTGGTTTATCATGCGATGGTATGGACCGATACGGGTATTACGGTGCACCCACCATGTCTTCGGTGAGATGTGTTGTGGCGGCTGACAGGCTGCTGGTACATTTCAAGCTGTTGGCGAATGGGCGCGAAACTGTCCGATATGGGAAACACGGCGCACCCTCCGTGTCTTCGGTGAGACGTGTTCTGGTGGCTGAGAGGCTGCTGGTCATTTCAAGCTGTTGGCGAATGGGTGCAAAACTGTCGGATACGGGACACACGGTGCACCCTCCTTGTCTTCGGAGAGATGTGTTCCGGTGGCTGAGAGGCTGCTGGTCATTTCAAGCTGTTGGCGAAGCGGTGTGATACTGTTGGATATGTGAAACATCGTGCACCCACCATGTCTTCGGTGAGATGTGTTCTGGCGGCTGAGAGGCTGCTGGTCATGTCAGGCTGTTGGCTGATGGGTGCGAAACTGTCGGAAACGGGAAACACGGTGCATCCACGTGTCTTCGGTGAGACGTGTTCAGGTGGCCGACAGGCTGCTGGTACATTTCAAGCTGTTGGCGAACGGGCGTGAAACTGTCGGATACGGGAAACACGGTGCACCCATGGTGTCATCGGTGAGATGTGTTCTGGTGGCTGACAGGCTGCTGGTACATTTCAAGCTGTTGGCGAATGGGCGCGAAACTGTTGGATACGGGAAACACGGTGCACCTGTCGTGGCTTCGGTGAGACGTGTTCTGGCGGCTGAGAGGCTGCTGGTCATGTCAAGCTATTGGCTGATGTGTGTGAAACTGTCGGATATGGGAAACACGGTGCACCCACGTGTCTTCGGTGAGATGTGTTCAGGTGGCTGAGAGGCTGCCGGTCATTTCAAGCTGCTTGCGAAGTGGTGTGATACTGTTGGATACGTGAAACACCCACTGTGTCTTTGGTGAGACGTGTTCCGGTGGCTGACAGGCTGCTGGTACATTTCAAGCTGTTGGCGAATGGGTGTGAAACTGTTGGATATGGGACACACGGTGCACCCGCCTTGTCTTTGGAGAGACGTGTTCCGGTGGCTGAGAGGCTGCTGGTCATTTCAAGCTGATGGTGATGCGGTGTGATACTGTTTGATACGTGAAACTTCGTGCACCCACCTTGTCTTCGGTGAGATGCGTTCTGGCGGCTGAGAGGCTGCTGGTCATGTCAAGCTGTTGGCTGATGGGTGCGAAACTGTCGGAAATGGGAAACATGGTGCATCCATGTGTCTTCGGTGAGATGTGTTCCGGTGTCTTAGAGACTGCCGGTCATTTCAAGCTGTAAGTGAATGGTTGCGAAACTGTGGGATATGGAAAACACGGTGCACCCACCGTGTCTTCGGTGAGACGTGTTCTGGTGGCTGACAGGCTGCTGGTACATTTCAAGCTGTTGGCGAATGGGCGCGAAACTGTCGGATACGGGAAACACGGTGCACCCTCCGTGTCTTCGGTGAGACGTGTTCTGGCCGCTGACAGGCTGCTGGTACATTTCAAGCTGTTGGCGAATGGGCGCGAAACTGTCGGATACGGGAAACACGGTGCACCCTCCGTGTCTTCGGTGAGACGTGTTCTGGTGGCTGAGAGGCTGCTGGTCATTTCAAGCTGTTGACGAATGGGTGTGAAACTGTGGGATACGGGAAACATGGAGCACCCACCTTTGTCTTCGGTGAGACGTGTTCCGGCGGCTGACAGGCTGCTGGTACATTTCAAGCTGTTGCGGAATGGGCGTGAAACTGTCGGATACAGGAAACACGGTGCACCCACCTTGGCTTCTGTGAGACGTGTTCCAGCGGCTGAGATGCTGCTGGTCATGTAAAGCTGTTTGCTGATGGGTGTGAAACTGTCGGATACGGGAAACACGGTGCTCCCACCTTGTCTCGGAGAGACGTGTTCCGGTGGCTGAGAGATGGGAAAACTCGTGAACATGTGTCCCGGGGGCGGACGGACCTCAACGGAACACACGTTCGGATGGTAAAACTTGATGGTTTTTCATGCGTGGATGGCCATCTGGGTCGAAATGAGGAAAGTTGGGAAAGTCGGTAAAACTCACTAACTGGGATCCCCGGTGGCCCGACGGGACCTTGGCTGAATAATCATTCGGACGGTGCATTTTGAAGGTTTTGGAATGCATGGATGGCCTCCTGGGTCGAAATCGGGAAAGTCGGGATCTCAGGAACTCGGGTCCAGGGAGGCCGTACTGTACACAGCAGGAGGCCTCCGGAAAGAATACGGGAAGTCTGGGAACCCAAGTTGAAACTAGATAACCAACCCGTTTTGGAGGCTTGGCGCGGCAAAACCAGAAAAATACCACTTTTTGGGCTTCTCCCAAATAGTGCGCTCAGCAGTCCCAAAAATCCCCCATACTCCTGGGAGGGGGGGCGCTCCTAAGGTATATTAGGGGGAGGGGGTCTGTCAGCTCGGGGCAAAGTAGGATGATGTCGGATACTGAAAGGAACCTTGATTACCTCCCCTCGCGGTGTACTACATCCACCGGATCTCGGTGTTGGGATGATCCAAGGCTGCCAACATCCTACCGGCCTTGGGGACCTTCACTGAGATGAACACAGATGCGACGGTGCAACACGGATTTTGGCTTTGGGACACATTGTGGCACCCTTTTTGGGTGGATACATCATCCTGGTGCCAGATAAACGTGGCTGTGGCGTCCCCTGGGTATGGGACGGATTGTTGGCTGGATGGTTACCGGTCCGTTTTCCTGTCGGGGTGGGCAGTGCTCAAACCAGATTCTTGTGGGCTTAGGGTGTTGTGGCCTTACTATTTAGTGAATTGCATGTACCCAATGCTTGAAGATCTGGTTGCACTGTCAGCCATCGCAATGGTGGGCTGGTGGCCGTACGGATTCTGGTTTATCATGCGATGGTATGGACCGATATGGGTATTACGGTGCACCCACCGTGTCTTCGGTGAGATGTGTTCTGGCGGCTGACAGGCTGCTGGTACATTTCAAGCTGTTGGCGAATGGGCGCGAAACTGTCCGATATGGGAAACACGGCGCACCCTCCGTGTCTTCGGTGAGACGTGTTCTGGTGGCTGAGAGGCTGCTGGTCATTTCAAGCTGTTGGCGAATGGGTGCGAAACTGTCGGATACGGGACACACGGTGCACCCTCCTTGTCTTCGGAGAGATGTGTTCCGGTGGCTGAGAGGCTGCTGGTCATTTCAAGCTGTTGGCGAAGCGGTGTGATACTGTTGGATATGTGAAACATTGTGCACCCACCATGTCTTCGGTGAGATGTGTTCTGGCGGCTGAGAGGCTGCTGGTCATGTCAGGCTGTTGGCTGATGGGTGCGAAACTGTCGGAAACGGGAAACACGGTGCATCCACGTGTCTTCGGTGAGACGTGTTCAGGTGGCCGACAGGCTGCTGGTACATTTCAAGCTGTTGGCGAACGGGCGCGTAACTGTCGGATACGGGAAACACGGTGCACCCATGGTGTCATCGGTGAGATGTGTTCTGGTGGCTGACAGGCTGCTGGTACATTTCAAGCTGTTGGTGAATGGGCGCGAAACTGTTGGATACGGGAAACACGGTGCACCTGTCGTGGCTTCGGTGAGACGTGTTCTGGCGGCTGAGAGGCTGCT
>JASWHV010000199.1:42500-45000 GCA_030760725.1 Neostapfia colusana
CTGTCAGCCATCGCAATGGTGGGCTGGTGGCCGTACGGATTCTGGTTTATCATGCGATGGTATGGACCGATACGGGTATTACGGTGCACCCACCGTGTCTTCGGTGAGATGTGTTCTGGCGGCTGACAGGCTGCTGGTACATTTCAAGCTGTTGGCGAATGGGCGCGAAACTGTCCGATATGGGAAACACGGCGCACCCTCCGTGTCTTCGGTGAGACGTGTTCTGGTGGCTGAGAGGCTGCTGGTCATTTCAAGCTGTTGGCGAATGGGTGCGAAACTGTCGGATACGGGACACACGGTGCACCCTCCTTGTCTTCGGAGAGATGTGTTCCGGTGGCTGAGAGGCTGCTGGTCATTTCAAGCTGTTGGCGAAGCGGTGTGATACTGTTGGATATGTGAAACATCGTGCACCCACCATGTCTTCGGTGAGATGTGTTCTGGCGGCTGAGAGGCTGCTGGTCATGTCAGGCTGTTGGCTGATGGGTGCGAAACTGTCGGAAACGGGAAACACGGTGCATCCACGTGTCTTCGGTGAGACGTGTTCAGGTGGCCGACAGGCTGCTGGTACATTTCAAGCTGTTGGCGAACGGGCGCGAAACTGTCGGATACGGGAAACACGGTGCACCCATGGTGTCATCGGTGAGATGTGTTCTGGTGGCTGACAGGCTGCTGGTACATTTCAAGCTGTTGGCGAATGGGCGCGAAACTGTTGGATACGGGAAACACGGTGCACCTGTCGTGGCTTCGGTGAGACGTGTTCTGGCGGCTGAGAGGCTGCTGGTCATGTCAAGCTATTGGCTGATGGGTGTGAAACTGTCGGATATGGGAAACACGGTGCACCCACGTGTCTTCGGTGAGATGTGTTCAGGTGGCTGAGAGGCTGCCGGTCATTTCAAGCTGCTTGCGAAGTGGTGTGATACTGTTGGATACGTGAAACACCCACTGTGTCTTTGGTGAGACGTGTTCCGGTGGCTGACAGGCTGCTGGTACATTTCAAGCTGTTGGCGAATGGGTGTGAAACTGTTGGATATGGGACACACGGTGCACCCGCCTTGTCTTTGGAGAGACGTGTTCCGGTGGCTGAGAGGCTGCTGGTCATTTCAAGCTGATGGTGATGCGGTGTGATACTGTTTGATACGTGAAACTTCGTGCACCCACCTTGTCTTCGGTGAGATGCGTTCTGGCGGCTGAGAGGCTGCTGGTCATGTCAAGCTGTTGGCTGATGGGTGCGAAACTGTCGGAAATGGGAAACATGGTGCATCCATGTGTCTTCGGTGAGATGTGTTCCGGTGTCTTAGAGACTGCCGGTCATTTCAAGCTGTAAGTGAATGGTTGCGAAACTGTGGGATATGGAAAACACGGTGCACCCACCGTGTCTTCGGTGAGACGTGTTCTGGTGGCTGACAGGCTGCTGGTACATTTCAAGCTGTTGGCGAATGGGCGCGAAACTGTCGGATACGGGAAACACGGTGCACCCTCCGTGTCTTCGGTGAGACGTGTTCTGGCCGCTGACAGGCTGCTGGTACATTTCAAGCTGTTGGCGAATGGGCGCGAAACTGTCGGATACGGGAAACACGGTGCACCCTCCGTGTCTTCGGTGAGACGTGTTCTGGTGGCTGAGAGGCTGCTGGTCATTTCAAGCTGTTGACGAATGGGTGTGAAACTGTGGGATACGGGAAACATGGAGCACCCACCTTTGTCTTCGGTGAGACGTGTTCCGGCGGCTGACAGGCTGCTGGTACATTTCAAGCTGTTGCGGAATGGGCGTGAAACTGTCGGATACAGGAAACACGGTGCACCCACCTTGGCTTCTGTGAGACGTGTTCCAGCGGCTGAGATGCTGCTGGTCATGTAAAGCTGTTTGCTGATGGGTGTGAAACTGTCGGATACGGGAAACACGGTGCTCCCACCTTGTCTCGGAGAGACGTGTTCCGGTGGCTGAGAGATGGGAAAACTCGTGAACATGTGTCCCGGGGGCGGACGGACCTCAACGGAACACACGTTCGGATGGTAAAACTTGATGGTTTTTCATGCGTGGATGGCCATCTGGGTCGAAATGAGGAAAGTTGGGAAAGTCGGTAAAACTCACTAACTGGGATCCCCGGTGGCCCGACGGGACCTTGGCTGAATAATCATTCGGACGGTGCATTTTGAAGGTTTTGGAATGCATGGATGGCCTCCTGGGTCGAAATCGGGAAAGTCGGGATCTCAGGAACTCGGGTCCAGGGAGGCCGTACTGTACACAGCAGGAGGCCTCCGGAAAGAATACGGGAAGTCTGGGAACCCAAGTTGAAACTAGATAACCAACCCGTTTTGGAGGCTTGGCGCGGCAAAACCAGAAAAATACCACTTTTTGGGCTTCTCCCAAATAGTGCGCTCAGCAGTCCCAAAAATCCCCCATACTCCTGGGAGGGGGGGCGCTCCTAAGGTATATTAGGGGGAGGTGGTCTGTCAGCTCGGGGCAAAGTAGGATGATGTCGGATACTGAAAGGAACCTTGA
>JASWHV010000199.1:55000-60000 GCA_030760725.1 Neostapfia colusana
TACCGGCCTTGGGGACCTTCACTGAGATGAACACAGATGTGACGGTGCAACACGGATTTTGGCTTCGGGACACATTGTGCCATCCTTTTTGGGTGGATACATCATCCTGGTGCCAGATAAACGTGGCTGTGGCGTCCCCCGGGTATGGGTCGGATTGTTGGCTGGATGGTTACCGGTCCGTTTTCCTGTCGGGGTGGGCAGTGCTCAAACCAGATTCTTGTGGGCTTAGGGTGTTGTGGCCATACTATTTAGTGAACTGCATGTACCCAACGCTTGAAGATCTGGTTACACTGCCAGCCATCGCAATGGTGGGCTGGTGGCCGTACGGGTTCTTGTTTATCATGCGATGGTATGGCCCGGTAAGGGTATTACGGTGCACCCACCGTGTCTTCGGTGAGACGTGTTCTGGCCGCTGACAGGCTGCTGGTACATTTCAAGCTGTTGGCGAATCGGCGCGAAACTGTCGGATACGGGAAACACGGTGCACCCTCCGTGTCTTCGGTGAGACGTGTTCTGGTGGCTGAGAGGCTGCTGGTCATTTCAAGCTGTTGACGAATGGGTGCGAAACTGTGGGATACGGGAAACATGGAGCACCCACCTTTGTCTTCGGTGAGACGTGTTCCGGCGGCTGACAGGCTGCTGGTACATTTCAAGCTGTTGCGGAATGGGCGTGAAACTGTCGGATACAGGAAACACGGTGCACCCACCTTGGCTTCTGTGAGACGTGTTCCAGCGGCTGAGATGCTGCTGGTCATGTAAAGCTGTTTGCTGATGGGTGTGAAACTGTCGGATACGGGAAACACGGTGCTCCCACCTTGTCTCGGAGAGACGTGTTCCGGTGGCTGAGAGATGGGAAAACTCGTGAACATGTGTCCCGGGGGCGGACGGACCTCAACGGAACACACGTTCGGATGGTAAAACTTGATGGTTTTTCATGCGTGGATGGCCATCTGGGTCGAAATGAGGAAAGTTGGGAAAGTCGGTAAAACTCACTAACTGGGATCCCCGGTGGCCCGACGGGACCTTGGCTGAATAATCATTCGGACGGTGCATTTTGAAGGTTTTGGAATGCATGGATGGCCTCCTGGGTCGAAATCGGGAAAGTCGGGATCTCAGGAACTCGGGTCCAGGGATGCCGTACTGTACACAGCAGGAGGCCTCCGGAAAGAATACGGGAAGTCTGGGAACCCAAGTTGAAACTAGATAACCCACCCGTTTTGGAGGCTTGGCGCGGCAAAACCAGAAAAATACCACTTTTTGGGCTTCTCCCAAATAGTGCGCTCAGCAGTCCCAAAAATCCCCCATACTCCTGGGAGGGGGGGCGCTCCTAAGGTATATTAGGGGGAGGTGGTCTGTCAGCTCGGGGCAAAGTAGGATGATGTCGGATACTGAAAGGAACCTTGATTACCTCCCCTCGCGGTGTATTACATCCACCGGATCTCGGTGTTGGGATGATCCAAGGCTGCCAACATCCTACCGGCCTTGGGGACCTTCACTGAGATGAACACAGATGCGACGGTGCAACACGGATTTTGGCTTCGGGACACATTGTGCCACCCTTTTTGGGTGGATACATCATCCTGGTGCCAGATAAACGTGGCTGTGGCGTCCCCCGGGTATGGGACGGATTGTTGGCTGGATGGTTACCGGTCCGTTTTCCTGTCGGGGTGGGCAGTGCTCAAACCAGATTCTTGTGGGCTTAGGGTGTTGTGGCCTTACTATTTAGTGAATTGCATGTACCCAATGCTTGAAGATCTGGTTGCACTGTCAGCCATCGCAATGGTGGGCTGGTGGCCGTACGGATTCTGGTTTATCATGCGATGGTATGGACCGATACGGGTATTACGGTGCACCCACCATGTCTTCGGTGAGATGTGTTGTGGCGGCTGACAGGCTGCTGGTTCATTTCAAGCTGTTGGCGAATGGGCGCGAAACTGTCCGATATGGGAAACACGGCGCACCCTCCGTGTCTTCGGTGAGACGTGTTCTGGTGGCTGAGAGGCTGCTGGTCATTTCAAGCTGTTGGCGAATGGGTGCAAAACTGTCGGATACGGGACACACGGTGCACCCTCCTTGTCTTCGGAGAGATGTGTTCCGGTGGCTGAGAGGCTGCTGGTCATTTCAAGCTGTTGGCGAAGCGGTGTGATACTGTTGGATATGTGAAACATCGTGCACCCACCATGTCTTCGGTGAGATGTGTTCTGGCGGCTGAGAGGCTGCTGGTCATGTCAGGCTGTTGGCTGATGGGTGCGAAACTGTCGGAAACGGGAAACACGGTGCATCCACGTGTCTTCGGTGAGACGTGTTCAGGTGGCCGACAGGCTGCTGGTACATTTCAAGCTGTTGGCGAACGGGCGTGAAACTGTCGGATACGGGAAACACGGTGCACCCATGGTGTCATCGGTGAGATGTGTTCTGGTGGCTGACAGGCTGCTGGTACATTTCAAGCTGTTGGCGAATGGGCGCGAAACTGTTGGATACGGGAAACACGGTGCACCTGTCGTGGCTTCGGTGAGACGTGTTCTGGCGGCTGAGAGGCTGCTGGTCATGTCAAGCTATTGGCTGATGGGTGTGAAACTGTCGGATATGGGAAACACGGTGCACCCACGTGTCTTCGGTGAGATGTGTTCAGGTGGCTGAGAGGCTGCCGGTCATTTCAAGCTGCTTGCGAAGTGGTGTGATACTGTTGGATACGTGAAACACCCACTGTGTCTTTGGTGAGACGTGTTCCGGTGGCTGACAGGCTGCTGGTACATTTCAAGCTGTTGGCGAATGGGTGTGAAACTGTTGGATATGGGACACACGGTGCACCCGCCTTGTCTTTGGAGAGACGTGTTCCGGTGGCTGAGAGGCTGCTGGTCATTTCAAGCTGATGGTGATGCGGTGTGATACTGTTTGATACGTGAAACTTCGTGCACCCACCTTGTCTTCGGTGAGATGCGTTCTGGCGGCTGAGAGGCTGCTGGTCATGTCAAGCTGTTGGCTGATGGGTGCGAAACTGTCGGAAATGGGAAACATGGTGCATCCATGTGTCTTCGGTGAGATGTGTTCCGGTGTCTTAGAGACTGCCGGTCATTTCAAGCTGTAAGTGAATGGTTGCGAAACTGTGGGATATGGAAAACACGGTGCACCCACCGTGTCTTCGGTGAGACGTGTTCTGGTGGCTGACAGGCTGCTGGTACATTTCAAGCTGTTGGCGAATGGGCGCGAAACTGTCGGATACGGGAAACACGGTGCACCCTCCGTGTCTTCGGTGAGACGTGTTCTGGCCGCTGACAGGCTGCTGGTACATTTCAAGCTGTTGGCGAATGGGCGCGAAACTGTCGGATACGGGAAACACGGTGCACCCTCCGTGTCTTCGGTGAGACGTGTTCTGGTGGCTGAGAGGCTGCTGGTCATTTCAAGCTGTTGACGAATGGGTGTGAAACTGTGGGATACGGGAAACATGGAGCACCCACCTTTGTCTTCGGTGAGACGTGTTCCGGCGGCTGACAGGCTGCTGGTACATTTCAAGCTGTTGCGGAATGGGCGTGAAACTGTCGGATACAGGAAACACGGTGCACCCACCTTGGCTTCTGTGAGACGTGTTCCAGCGGCTGAGATGCTGCTGGTCATGTAAAGCTGTTTGCTGATGGGTGTGAAACTGTCGGATACGGGAAACACGGTGCTCCCACCTTGTCTCGGAGAGACGTGTTCCGGTGGCTGAGAGATGGGAAAACTCGTGAACATGTGTCCCGGGGGCGGATGGACCTCAACGGAACACACGTTCGGATGGTAAAACTTGATGGTTTTTCATGCGTGGATGGCCATCTGGGTCGAAATGAGGAAAGTTGGGAAAGTCGGTAAAACTCACTAACTGGGATCCCCGGTGGCCCGACGGGACCTTGGCTGAATAATCATTCGGACGGTGCATTTTGAAGGTTTTGGAATGCATGGATGGCCTCCTGGGTCGAAATCGGGAAAGTCGGGATCTCAGGAACTCGGGTCCAGGGAGGCCGTACTGTACACAGCAGGAGGCCTCCGGAAAGAATACGGGAAGTCTGGGAACCCAAGTTGAAACTAGATAACCAACCCGTTTTGGAGGCTTGGCGCGGCAAAACCAGAAAAATACCACTTTTTGGGCTTCTCCCAAATAGTGCGCTCAGCAGTCCCAAAAATCCCCCATACTCCTGGGAGGGGGGGCGCTCCTAAGGTATATTAGGGGGAGGTGGTCTGTCAGCTCGGGGCAAAGTAGGATGATGTCGGATACTGAAAGGAACCTTGATTACCTCCCCTCGCGGTGTACTACATCCACCGGATCTCGGTGTTGGGATGATCCAAGGCTGCCAACATCCTACCGGCCTTGGGGACCTTCACTGAGATGAACACAGATGCGACGGTGCAACACGGATTTTGGCTTTGGGACACATTGTGGCACCCTTTTTGGGTGGATACATCATCCTGGTGCCAGATAAACGTGGCTGTGGCGTCCCCTGGGTATGGGACGGATTGTTGGCTGGATGGTTACCGGTCCGTTTTCCTGTCGGGGTGGGCAGTGCTCAAACCAGATTCTTGTGGGCTTAGGGTGTTGTGGCCTTACTATTTAGTGAATTGCATGTACCCAATGCTTGAAGATCTGGTTGCACTGTCAGCCATCGCAATGGTGGGCTGGTGGCCGTACGGATTCTGGTTTATCATGCGATGGTATGGACCGATATGGGTATTACGGTGCACCCACCGTGTCTTCGGTGAGATGTGTTCTGGCGGCTGACAGGCTGCTGGTACATTTCAAGCTGTTGGCGAATGGGCGCGAAACTGTCCGATATGGGAAACACGGCGCACCCTCCGTGTCTTCGGTGAGACGTGTTCTGGTGGCTGAGAGGCTGCTGGTCATTTCAAGCTGTTGGCGAATGGGTGCGAAACTGTCGGATACGGGACACACGGTGCACCCTCCTTGTCTTCGGAGAGATGTGTTCCGGTGGCTGAGAGGCTGCTGGTCATTTCAAGCTGTTGGCGAAGCG
>JASWHV010000199.1:70000-75000 GCA_030760725.1 Neostapfia colusana
CTGAGATGCTGCTGGTCATGTAAAGCTGTTTGCTGATGGGTGTGAAACTGTCGGATACGGGAAACACGGTGCTCCCACCTTGTCTCGGAGAGACGTGTTCCGGTGGCTGAGAGATGGGAAAACTCGTGAACATGTGTCCCGGGGGCGGACGGACCTCAACGGAACACACGTTCGGATGGTAAAACTTGATGGTTTTTCATGCGTGGATGGCCATCTGGGTCGAAATGAGGAAAGTTGGGAAAGTCGGTAAAACTCACTAACTGGGATCCCCGGTGGCCCGACGGGACCTTGGCTGAATAATCATTCGGACGGTGCATTTTGAAGGTTTTGGAATGCATGGATGGCCTCCTGGGTCGAAATCGGGAAAGTCGGGATCTCAGGAACTCGGGTCCAGGGATGCCGTACTGTACACAGCAGGAGGCCTCCGGAAAGAATACGGGAAGTCTGGGAACCCAAGTTGAAACTAGATAACCCACCCGTTTTGGAGGCTTGGCGCGGCAAAACCAGAAAAATACCACTTTTTGGGCTTCTCCCAAATAGTGCGCTCAGCAGTCCCAAAAATCCCCCATACTCCTGGGAGGGGGGGCGCTCCTAAGGTATATTAGGGGGAGGTGGTCTGTCAGCTCGGGGCAAAGTAGGATGATGTCGGATACTGAAAGGAACCTTGATTACCTCCCCTCGCGGTGTACTACATCCACCGGATCTCGGTGTTGGGATGATCCAAGGCTGCCAACATCCTACCGGCCTTGGGGACCTTCACTGAGATGAACACAGATGCGACGGTGCAACACGGATTTTGGCTTCGGGACACATTGTGCCACCCTTTTTGGGTGGATACATCATCCTGGTGCCAGATAAACGTGGCTGTGGCGTCCCCCGGGTATGGGACGGATTGTTGGCTGGATGGTTACCGGTCCGTTTTCCTGTCGGGGTGGGCAGTGCTCAAACCAGATTCTTGTGGGCTTAGGGTGTTGTGGCCTTACTATTTAGTGAATTGCATGTACCCAATGCTTGAAGATCTGGTTGCACTGTCAGCCATCGCAATGGTGGGCTGGTGGCCGTACGGATTCTGGTTTATCATGCGATGGTATGGACCGATACGGGTATTACGGTGCACCCACCGTGTCTTCGGTGAGATGTGTTCTGGCGGCTGACAGGCTGCTGGTACATTTCAAGCTGTTGGCGAATGGGCGCGAAACTGTCCGATATGGGAAACACGGCGCACCCTCTGTGTCTTCGGTGAGACGTGTTCTGGTGGCTGAGAGGCTGCTGGTCATTTCAAGCTGTTGGCGAATGGGTGCGAAACTGTCGGATACGGGACACACGGTGCACCCTCCTTGTCTTCGGAGAGATGTGTTCCGGTGGCTGAGAGGCTGCTGGTCATTTCAAGCTGTTGGCGAAGCGGTGTGATACTGTTGGATATGTGAAACATCGTGCACCCACCATGTCTTCGGTGAGATGTGTTCTGGCGGCTGAGAGGCTGCTGGTCATGTCAGGCTGTTGGCTGATGGGTGCGAAACTGTCGGAAACGGGAAACACGGTGCATCCACGTGTCTTCGGTGAGATGTGTTCAGGTGGCCGACAGGCTGCTGGTACATTTCAAGCTGTTGGCGAACGGGCGTGAAACTGTCGGATACGGGAAACACGGTGCACCCATGGTGTCATCGGTGAGATGTGTTCTGGTGGCTGACAGGCTGCTGGTACATTTCAAGCTGTTGGCGAATGGGCGCGAAACTGTTGGATACGGGAAACACGGTGCACCTGTCGTGGCTTCGGTGAGACGTGTTCTGGCGGCTGAGAGGCTGCTGGTCATGTCAAGCTATTGGCTGATGGGTGTGAAACTGTCGGATATGGGAAACACGGTGCACCCACGTGTCTTCGGTGAGATGTGTTCAGGTGGCTGAGAGGCTGCCGGTCATTTCAAGCTGCTTGCGAAGTGGTGTGATACTGTTGGATACGTGAAACACCCACTGTGTCTTTGGTGAGACGTGTTCCGGTGGCTGACAGGCTGCTGGTACATTTCAAGCTGTTGGCGAATGGGTGTGAAACTGTTGGATATGGGACACACGGTGCACCCGCCTTGTCTTTGGAGAGACGTGTTCCGGTGGCTGAGAGGCTGCTGGTCATTTCAAGCTGATGGTGATGTGGTGTGATACTGTTTGATACGTGAAACTTCGTGCACCCACCTTGTCTTCGGTGAGATGCGTTCTGGCGGCTGAGAGGCTGCTGGTTATGTCAAGCTGTTGGCTGATGGGTGCGAAATTGTCGGAAACGGGAAACATGGTGCATCCATGTGTCTTCGGTGAGATGTGTTCCGGTGTCTTAGAGACTGCCGGTCATTTCAAGCTGTAAGTGAATGGTTGCGAAACTGTGGGATATGGAAAACACGGTGCACCCACCGTGTCTTCGGTGAGACGTGTTCTGGTGGCTGACAGGCTGCTGGTACATTTCAAGCTGTTGGCGAATGGGCGCGAAACTGTCGGATACGGGAAACACGGTGCACCCTCCGTGTCTTCGGTGAGACGTGTTCTGGTGGCTGAGAGGCTGCTGGTCATTTCAAGCTGTTGGCGAATCGGTGCAAAACTGTCGGATACGGTAAACATGGTGCACCCGCCGTGGCTTCGGTGAGATGTGTTCCGGTGGCTGAGAAGCTGCTGGTCATTTCAAGCTGTTGGCGAATGGGTGCAAAACTGTCGGATAAGGGACACATGGTGCACCCACCCTCGTCTTCTGTGAGACGTGTTCCAGCGGCTGAGATGCTGCTGGTCATGTAAAGCTGTTTGCTGATGGGTGTGAAACTGTCGGATACGGGAAACACGGTGCTCCCACCTTGTCTCGGAGAGACGTGTTCCGGTGGCTGAGAGATGGGAAAACTCGTGAACATGTGTCCCGGGGGCGGACGGACCTCAACGGAACACACGTTTGGATGGTAAAACTTGATGGTTTTTCATGCGTGGATGGCCATCTGGGTCGAAATGAGGAAAGTTGGGAAAGTCGGTAAAACTCACTAACTGGGATCCCCGGTGGCCCGACGGGACCTTGGCTGAATAATCATTCGGACGGTGCATTTTGAAGGTTTTGGAATGCATGGATGGCCTCCTGGGTCGAAATCGGGAAAGTCGGGATCTCAGGAACTCGGGTCCAGGGATGCCGTACTGTACACAGCAGGAGGCCTCCGGAAAGAATACGGGAAGTCTGGGAACCCAAGTTGAAACTAGATAACCCACCCGTTTTGGAGGCTTGGCGCGGCAAAACCAGAAAAATACCACTTTTTGGGCTTCTCCCAAATAGTGCGCTCAGCAGTCCCAAAAATCCCCCATACTCCTGGGAGGGGGGGCGCTCCTAAGGTATATTAGGGGGAGGTGGTCTGTCAGCTCGGGGCAAAGTAGGATGATGTCGGATACTGAAAGGAACCTTGATTACCTCCCCTCGCGGTGTACTACATCCACCGGATCTCGGTGTTGGGATGATCCAAGGCTGCCAACATCCTACCGGCCTTGGGGACCTTCACTGAGATGAACACAGATGCGACGGTGCAACACGGATTTTGGCTTCGGGACACATTGTGCCACCCTTTTTGGGTGGATACATCATCCTGGTGCCAGATAAACGTGGCTGTGGCGTCCCCCGGGTATGGGACGGATTGTTGGCTGGATGGTTACCGGTCCGTTTTCCTGTCGGGGTGGGCAGTGCTCAAACCAGATTCTTGTGGGCTTAGGGTGTTGTGGCCTTACTATTTAGTGAATTGCATGTACCCAATGCTTGAAGATCTGGTTGCACTGTCAGCCATCGCAATGGTGGGCTGGTGGCCGTACGGATTCTGGTTTATCATGCGATGGTATGGACCGATACGGGTATTACGGTGCACCCACCGTGTCTTCGGTGAGATGTGTTCTGGCGGCTGACAGGCTGCTGGTACATTTCAAGCTGTTGGCGAATGGGCGCGAAACTGTCCGATATGGGAAACACGGCGCACCCTCCGTGTCTTCGGTGAGACGTGTTCTGGTGGCTGAGAGGCTGCTGGTCATTTCAAGCTGTTGGCGAATGGGTGCGAAACTGTCGGATACGGGACACACGGTGCACCCTCCTTGTCTTCGGAGAGATGTGTTCCGGTGGCTGAGAGGCTGCTGGTCATTTCAAGCTGTTGGCGAAGCGGTGTGATACTGTTGGATATGTGAAACATCGTGCACCCACCATGTCTTCGGTGAGATGTGTTCTGGCGGCTGAGAGGCTGCTGGTCATGTCAGGCTGTTGGCTGATGGGTGCGAAACTGTCGGAAACGGGAAACACGGTGCATCCACGTGTCTTCGGTGAGACGTGTTCAGGTGGCCGACAGGCTGCTGGTACATTTCAAGCTGTTGGCGAACGGGCGCGAAACTGTCGGATACGGGAAACACGGTGCACCCATGGTGTCATCGGTGAGATGTGTTCTGGTGGCTGACAGGCTGCTGGTACATTTCAAGCTGTTGGCGAATGGGCGCGAAACTGTTGGATACGGGAAACACGGTGCACCTGTCGTGGCTTCGGTGAGACGTGTTCTGGCGGCTGAGAGGCTGCTGGTCATGTCAAGCTATTGGCTGATGGGTGTGAAACTGTCGGATATGGGAAACACGGTGCACCCACGTGTCTTCGGTGAGATGTGTTCAGGTGGCTGAGAGGCTGCCGTTCATTTCAAGCTGCTTGCGAAGTGGTGTGATACTGTTGGATACGTGAAACACCCACTGTGTCTTTGGTGAGACGTGTTCCGGTGGCTGACAGGCTGCTGGTACATTTCAAGCTGTTGGCGAATGGGTGTGAAACTGTTGGATATGGGACACACGGTGCACCCGCCTTGTCTTTGGAGAGACGTGTTCCGGTGGCTGAGAGGCTGCTGGTCATTTCAAGCTGATGGTGATGCGGTGTGATACTGTTTGATACGTGAAACTTCGTGCACCCACCTTGTCTTCGGTGAGATGCGTTCTGGCGGCTGAGAGGCTGCTGGTCATGTCAAGCTGTTGGCT
>JASWHV010000199.1:85000-87500 GCA_030760725.1 Neostapfia colusana
TGGTGCCAGATAAACGTGGCTGTGGCGTCCCCCGGGTATGGGACGGATTGTTGGCTGGATGGTTACCGGTCCGTTTTCCTGTCGGGGTGGGCAGTGCTCAAACCAGATTCTTGTGGGCTTAGGGTGTTGTGGCCTTACTATTTAGTGAATTGCATGTACCCAATGCTTGAAGATCTGGTTGCACTGTCAGCCATTGCAATGGTGGGCTGGTGGCCGTACGGATTCTGGTTTATCATGCGATGGTATGGACCGATACGGGTATTACGGTGCACCCACTGTGTCTTCGGTGAGATGTGTTCTGGCGGCTGACAGGCTGCTGGTACATTTCAAGCTGTTGGCGAATGGGCGCGAAACTGTCCGATATGGGAAACACGGCGCACCCTCTGTGTCTTCGGTGAGACGTGTTCTGGTGGCTGAGAGGCTGCTGGTCATTTCAAGCTGTTGGCGAATGGGTGCGAAACTGTCGGATACGGGACACACGGTGCACCCTCCTTGTCTTCGGAGAGATGTGTTCCGGTGGCTGAGAGGCTGCTGGTCATTTCAAGCTGTTGGCGAAGCGGTGTGATACTGTTGGATATGTGAAACATCGTGCACCCACCATGTCTTCGGTGAGATGTGTTCTGGCGGCTGAGAGGCTGCTGGTCATGTCAGGCTGTTGGCTGATGGGTGCGAAACTGTCGGAAACGGGAAACACGGTGCATCCACGTGTCTTCGGTGAGATGTGTTCAGGTGGCCGACAGGCTGCTGGTACATTTCAAGCTGTTGGCGAACGGGCGTGAAACTGTCGGATACGGGAAACACGGTGCACCCATGGTGTCATCGGTGAGATGTGTTCTGGTGGCTGACAGGCTGCTGGTACATTTCAAGCTGTTGGCGAATGGGCGCGAAACTGTTGGATACGGGAAACACGGTGCACCTGTCGTGGCTTCGGTGAGACGTGTTCTGGCGGCTGAGAGGCTGCTGGTCATGTCAAGCTATTGGCTGATGGGTGTGAAACTGTCGGATATGGGAAACACGGTGCACCCACGTGTCTTCGGTGAGATGTGTTCAGGTGGCTGAGAGGCTGCCAGTCATTTCAAGCTGCTTGCGAAGTGGTGTGATACTGTTGGATACGTGAAACACCCACTGTGTCTTTGGTGAGACGTGTTCCGGTGGCTGACAGGCTGCTGGTACATTTCAAGCTGTTGGCGAATGGGTGTGAAACTGTTGGATATGGGACACACGGTGCACCCGCCTTGTCTTTGGAGAGACGTGTTCCGGTGGCTGAGAGGCTGCTGGTCATTTCAAGCTGATGGTGATGTGGTGTGATACTGTTTGATACGTGAAACTTCGTGCACCCACCTTGTCTTCGGTGAGATGCGTTCTGGCGGCTGAGAGGCTGCTGGTTATGTCAAGCTGTTGGCTGATGGGTGCGAAACTGTCGGAAACGGGAAACATGGTGCATCCATGTGTCTTCGGTGAGATGTGTTCCGGTGTCTTAGAGACTGCCGGTCATTTCAAGCTGTAAGTGAATGGTTGCGAAACTGTGGGATATGGAAAACACGGTGCACCCACCGTGTCTTCGGTGAGACGTGTTCTGGTGGCTGACAGGCTGCTGGTACATTTCAAGCTGTTGGCGAATGGGCGCGAAACTGTCGGATACGGGAAACACGGTGCACCCTCCGTGTCTTCGGTGAGACGTGTTCTGGTGGCTGAGAGGCTGCTGGTCATTTCAAGCTGTTGGCGAATCGGTGCAAAACTGTCGGATACGGTAAACATGGTGCACCCGCCGTGGCTTCGGTGAGATGTGTTCCGGTGGCTGAGAAGCTGCTGGTCATTTCAAGCTGTTGGCGAATGGGTGCAAAACTGTCGGATAAGGGACACATGGTGCACCCACCCTCGTCTTCTGTGAGACGTGTTCCAGCGGCTGAGATGCTGCTGGTCATGTAAAGCTGTTTGCTGATGGGTGTGAAACTGTCGGATACGGGAAACACGGTGCTCCCACCTTGTCTCGGAGAGACGTGTTCCGGTGGCTGAGAGATGGGAAAACTCGTGAACATGTGTCCCGGGGGCGGACGGACCTCAACGGAACACACGTTCGGATGGTAAAACTTGATGGTTTTTCATGCGTGGATGGCCATCTGGGTCGAAATGAGGAAAGTTGGGAAAGTCGGTAAAACTCACTAACTGGGATCCCCGGTGGCCCGACGGGACCTTGGCTGAATAATCATTCGGACGGTGCATTTTGAAGGTTTTGGAATGCATGGATGGCCTCCTGGGTCGAAATCGGGAAAGTCGGGATCTCAGGAACTCGGGTCCAGGGATGCCGTACTGTACACAGCAGGAGGCCTCCGGAAAGAATACGGGAAGTCTGGGAACCCAAGTTGAAACTAGATAACCCACCCGTTTTGGAGGCTTGGCGCGGCAAAACCAGAAAAATACCACTTTTTGGGCTTCTCCCAAATAGTGCGCTCAGCAGTCCCAAAAATCCCCCATACTCCTGGGAGGGGGGGCGCTCCTA
>JASWHV010000199.1:97500-100000 GCA_030760725.1 Neostapfia colusana
TTACCTCCCCTCGCGGTGTACTACATCCACCGGATCTTGGTGTTTGGATGATCCAAGGCTGCCAACATCCTACCGGCCTTGGGGACCTTCACTGAGATGAACACAGATGTGACGGTGCAACACGGATTTTGGCTTCGGGACACATTGTGCCATCCTTTTTGGGTGGATACATCATCCTGGTGCCAGATAAACGTGGCTGTGGCGTCCCCCGGGTATGGGTCGGATTGTTGGCTGGATGGTTACCGGTCCGTTTTCCTGTCGGGGTGGGCAGTGCTCAAACCAGATTCTTGTGGGCTTAGGGTGTTGTGGCCATACTATTTAGTGAACTGCATGTACCCAACGCTTGAAGATCTGGTTACACTGCCAGCCATCGCAATGGTGGGCTGGTGGCCGTACGGGTTCTTGTTTATCATGCGATGGTATGGCCCGGTAAGGGTATTACGGTGCACCCACCGTGTCTTCGGTGAGACGTGTTCTGGCCGCTGACAGGCTGCTGGTACATTTCAAGCTGTTGGCGAATGGGCGCGAAACTGTCGGATACGGGAAACACGGTGCACCCTCCGTGTCTTCGGTGCGACGTGTTCTGGTGGCTGAGAGGCTGCTGGTCATTTCAAGCTGTTGACGAATGGGTGCGAAACTGTGGGATACGGGAAACATGGAGCACCCACCTTTGTCTTCGGTGAGACGTGTTCCGGCGGCTGACAGGCTGCTGGTACATTTCAAGCTGTTGCGGAATGGGCGTGAAACTGTCGGATACAGGAAACACGGTGCACCCACCTTGGCTTCTGTGAGACGTGTTCCAGCGGCTGAGATGCTGCTGGTCATGTAAAGCTGTTTGCTGATGGGTGTGAAACTGTCGGATACGGGAAACACGGTGCTCCCACCTTGTCTCGGAGAGACGTGTTCCGGTGGCTGAGAGATGGGAAAACTCGTGAACATGTGTCCCGGGGGCGGACGGACCTCAACGGAACACACGTTCGGATGGTAAAACTTGATGGTTTTTCATGCGTGGATGGCCATCTGGGTCGAAATGAGGAAAGTTGGGAAAGTCGGTAAAACTCACTAACTGGGATCCCCGGTGGCCCGACGGGACCTTGGCTGAATAATCATTCGGACGGTGCATTTTGAAGGTTTTGGAATGCATGGATGGCCTCCTGGGTCGAAATCGGGAAAGTCGGGATCTCAGGAACTCGGGTCCAGGGATGCCGTACTGTACACAGCAGGAGGCCTCCGGAAAGAATACGGGAAGTCTGGGAACCCAAGTTGAAACTAGATAACCCACCCGTTTTGGAGGCTTGGCGCGGCAAAACCAGAAAAATACCACTTTTTGGGCTTCTCCCAAATAGTGCGCTCAGCAGTCCCAAAAATCCCCCATACTCCTGGGAGGGGGGGCGCTCCTAAGGTATATTAGGGGGAGGTGGTCTGTCAGCTCGGGGCAAAGTAGGATGATGTCGGATACTGAAAGGAACCTTGATTACCTCCCCTCGCGGTGTACTACATCCACCGGATCTCGGTGTTGGGATGATCCAAGGCTGCCAACATCCTACCGGCCTTGGGGACCTTCACTGAGATGAACACAGATGCGACGGTGCAACACGGATTTTGGCTTCGGGACACATTGTGCCACCCTTTTTGGGTGGATACATCATCCTGGTGCCAGATAAACGTGGCTGTGGCGTCCCCCGGGTATGGGACGGATTGTTGGCTGGATGGTTACCGGTCCGTTTTCCTGTCGGGGTGGGCAGTGCTCAAACCAGATTCTTGTGGGCTTAGGGTGTTGTGGCCTTACTATTTAGTGAATTGCATGTACCCAATGCTTGAAGATCTGGTTGCACTGTCAGCCATCGCAATGGTGGGCTGGTGGCCGTACGGATTCTGGTTTATCATGCGATGGTATGGACCGATACGGGTATTACGGTGCACCCACCGTGTCTTCGGTGAGATGTGTTCTGGCGGCTGACAGGCTGCTGGTACATTTCAAGCTGTTGGCGAATGGGCGCGAAACTGTCCGATATGGGAAACACGGCGCACCCTCCGTGTCTTCGGTGAGACGTGTTCTGGTGGCTGAGAGGCTGCTGGTCATTTCAAGCTGTTGGCGAATGGGTGCGAAACTGTCGGATACGGGACACACGGTGCACCCTCCTTGTCTTCGGAGAGATGTGTTCCGGTGGCTGAGAGGCTGCTGGTCATTTCAAGCTGTTGGCGAAGCGGTGTGATACTGTTGGATATGTGAAACATCGTGCACCCACCATGTCTTCGGTGAGATGTGTTCTGGCGGCTGAGAGGCTGCTGGTCATGTCAGGCTGTTGGCTGATGGGTGCGAAACTGTCGGAAACGGGAAACACGGTGCATCCACGTGTCTTCGGTGAGACGTGTTCAGGTGGCCGACAGGCTGCTGGTACATTTCAAGCTGTTGGCGAACGGGCGCGAAACTGTCGGATACGGGAAACACGGTGCACCCATGGTGTCATCGGTGAGATGTGTTCTGGTGGCTGACAGG
>JASWHV010000199.1:110000-115000 GCA_030760725.1 Neostapfia colusana
GGCTGAATAATCATTCGGACGGTGCATTTTGAAGGTTTTGGAATGCATGGATGGCCTCCTGGGTCGAAATCGGGAAAGTCGGGATCTCAGGAACTCGGGTCCAGGGATGCCGTACTGTACACAGCAGGAGGCCTCCGGAAAGAATACGGGAAGTCTGGGAACCCAAGTTGAAACTAGATAACCCACCCGTTTTGGAGGCTTGGCGCGGCAAAACCAGAAAAATACCACTTTTTGGGCTTCTCCCAAATAGTGCGCTCAGCAGTCCCAAAAATCCCCCATACTCCTGGGAGGGGGGGCGCTCCTAAGGTATATTAGGGGGAGGTGGTCTGTCAGCTCGGGGCAAAGTAGGATGATGTCGGATACTGAAAGGAACCTTGATTACCTCCCCTCGCGGTGTACTACATCCACCGGATCTCGGTGTTGGGATGATCCAAGGCTGCCAACATCCTACCGGCCTTGGGGACCTTCACTGAGATGAACACAGATGCGACGGTGCAACACGGATTTTGGCTTCGGGACACATTGTGCCACCCTTTTTGGGTGGATACATCATCCTGGTGCCAGATAAACGTGGCTGTGGCGTCCCCCGGGTATGGGACGGATTGTTGGCTGGATGGTTACCGGTCCGTTTTCCTGTCGGGGTGGGCAGTGCTCAAACCAGATTCTTGTGGGCTTAGGGTGTTGTGGCCTTACTATTTAGTGAATTGCATGTACCCAATGCTTGAAGATCTGGTTGCACTGTCAGCCATCGCAATGGTGGGCTGGTGGCCGTACGGATTCTGGTTTATCATGCGATGGTATGGACCGATACGGGTATTACGGTGCACCCACCGTGTCTTCGGTGAGATGTGTTCTGGCGGCTGACAGGCTGCTGGTACATTTCAAGCTGTTGGCGAATGGGCGCGAAACTGTCCGATATGGGAAACACGGCGCACCCTCTGTGTCTTCGGTGAGACGTGTTCTGGTGGCTGAGAGGCTGCTGGTCATTTCAAGCTGTTGGCGAATGGGTGCGAAACTGTCGGATACGGGACACACGGTGCACCCTCCTTGTCTTCGGAGAGATGTGTTCCGGTGGCTGAGAGGCTGCTGGTCATTTCAAGCTGTTGGCGAAGCGGTGTGATACTGTTGGATATGTGAAACATCGTGCACCCACCATGTCTTCGGTGAGATGTGTTCTGGCGGCTGAGAGGCTGCTGGTCATGTCAGGCTGTTGGCTGATGGGTGCGAAACTGTCGGAAACGGGAAACACGGTGCATCCACGTGTCTTCGGTGAGATGTGTTCAGGTGGCCGACAGGCTGCTGGTACATTTCAAGCTGTTGGCGAACGGGCGTGAAACTGTCGGATACGGGAAACACGGTGCACCCATGGTGTCATCGGTGAGATGTGTTCTGGTGGCTGACAGGCTGCTGGTACATTTCAAGCTGTTGGCGAATGGGCGCGAAACTGTTGGATACGGGAAACACGGTGCACCTGTCGTGGCTTCGGTGAGACGTGTTCTGGCGGCTGAGAGGCTGCTGGTCATGTCAAGCTATTGGCTGATGGGTGTGAAACTGTCGGATATGGGAAACACGGTGCACCCACGTGTCTTCGGTGAGATGTGTTCAGGTGGCTGAGAGGCTGCCGGTCATTTCAAGCTGCTTGCGAAGTGGTGTGATACTGTTGGATACGTGAAACACCCACTGTGTCTTTGGTGAGACGTGTTCCGGTGGCTGACAGGCTGCTGGTACATTTCAAGCTGTTGGCGAATGGGTGTGAAACTGTTGGATATGGGACACACGGTGCACCCGCCTTGTCTTTGGAGAGACGTGTTCCGGTGGCTGAGAGGCTGCTGGTCATTTCAAGCTGATGGTGATGTGGTGTGATACTGTTTGATACGTGAAACTTCGTGCACCCACCTTGTCTTCGGTGAGATGCGTTCTGGCGGCTGAGAGGCTGCTGGTTATGTCAAGCTGTTGGCTGATGGGTGCGAAACTGTCGGAAACGGGAAACATGGTGCATCCATGTGTCTTCGGTGAGATGTGTTCCGGTGTCTTAGAGACTGCCGGTCATTTCAAGCTGTAAGTGAATGGTTGCGAAACTGTGGGATATGGAAAACACGGTGCACCCACCGTGTCTTCGGTGAGACGTGTTCTGGTGGCTGACAGGCTGCTGGTACATTTCAAGCTGTTGGCGAATGGGCGCGAAACTGTCGGATACGGGAAACACGGTGCACCCTCCGTGTCTTCGGTGAGACGTGTTCTGGTGGCTGAGAGGCTGCTGGTCATTTCAAGCTGTTGGCGAATCGGTGCAAAACTGTCGGATACGGTAAACATGGTGCACCCGCCGTGGCTTCGGTGAGATGTGTTCCGGTGGCTGAGAAGCTGCTGGTCATTTCAAGCTGTTGGCGAATGGGTGCAAAACTGTCGGATAAGGGACACATGGTGCACCCACCCTCGTCTTCTGTGAGACGTGTTCCAGCGGCTGAGATGCTGCTGGTCATGTAAAGCTGTTTGCTGATGGGTGTGAAACTGTCGGATACGGGAAACACGGTGCTCCCACCTTGTCTCGGAGAGACGTGTTCCGGTGGCTGAGAGATGGGAAAACTCGTGAACATGTGTCCCGGGGGCGGACGGACCTCAACGGAACACACGTTCGGATGGTAAAACTTGATGGTTTTTCATGCGTGGATGGCCATCTGGGTCGAAATGAGGAAAGTTGGGAAAGTCGGTAAAACTCACTAACTGGGATCCCCGGTGGCCCGACGGGACCTTGGCTGAATAATCATTCGGACGGTGCATTTTGAAGGTTTTGGAATGCATGGATGGCCTCCTGGGTCGAAATCGGGAAAGTCGGGATCTCAGGAACTCGGGTCCAGGGATGCCGTACTGTACACAGCAGGAGGCCTCCGGAAAGAATACGGGAAGTCTGGGAACCCAAGTTGAAACTAGATAACCAACCCGTTTTGGAGGCTTGGCGCGGCAAAACCAGAAAAATACCACTTTTTGGGCTTCTCCCAAATAGTGCGCTCAGCAGTCCCAAAAATCCCCCATACTCCTGGGAGGGGGGGCGCTCCTAAGGTATATTAGGGGGAGGTGGTCTGTCAGCTCGGGGCAAAGTAGGATGATGTCGGATACTGAAAGGAACCTTGATTACCTCCCCTCGCGGTGTACTACATCCACCGGATCTCGGTGTTGGGATGATCCAAGGCTGCCAACATCCTACCGGCCTTGGGGACCTTCACTGAGATGAACACAGATGCGACGGTGCAACACGGATTTTGGCTTTGGGACACATTGTGGCACCCTTTTTGGGTGGATACATCATCCTGGTGCCAGATAAACGTGGCTGTGGCGTCCCCCGGGTATGGGACGGATTGTTGGCTGGATGGTTACCGGTCCGTTTTCCTGTCGGGGTGGGCAGTGCTCAAACCAGATTCTTGTGGGCTTAGGGTGTTGTGGCCTTACTATTTAGTGAATTGTACCCAATGCTTGAAGATCTGGCTGCACTGTCAGCCATCGCAATGGTGGGCTGGTGGCCGTACGGATTCTGGTTTATCATGCGATGGTATGGACCGATACGGGTATTACGGTGCACCCACCGTGTCTTCGGTGAGATGTGTTCTGGCGGCTGACAGGCTGCTGGTACATTTCAAGCTGTTGGCGAATGGGCGCGAAACTGTCCGATATGGGAAACACGGCGCACCCTCCGTGTCTTCGGTGAGACGTGTTCTGGTGGCTGAGAGGCTGCTGGTCATTTCAAGCTGTTGGCGAATGGGTGTGAAACTGTCGGATACGGGACACACGGTGCACCCTCCTTGTCTTCGGAGAGATGTGTTCCGGTGGCTGAGAGGCTGCTGGTCATTTCAAGCTGTTGGCGAAGCGGTGTGATACTGTTGGATATGTGAAACATCGTGCACCCACCATGTCTTCGGTGAGATGTGTTCTGGCGGCTGAGAGGCTGCTGGTCATGTCAGGCTGTTGGCTGATGGGTGCGAAACTGTCGGAAACGGGAAACACGGTGCATCCACGTGTCTTCGGTGAGACGTGTTCAGGTGGCCGACAGGCTGCTGGTACATTTCAAGCTGTTGGCGAACGGGCGCGAAACTGTCGGATACGGGAAACACGGTGCACCCATGGTGTCATCGGTGAGATGTGTTCTGGTGGCTGACAGGCTGCTGGTACATTTCAAGCTGTTGGCGAATGGGCGCGAAACTGTTGGATACGGGAAACACGGTGCACCTGTCGTGGCTTTGGTGAGACGTGTTCTGGCGGCTGAGAGGCTGCTGGTCATGTCAAGCTATTGGCTGATGGGTGTGAAACTGTCGGATATGGGAAACACGGTGCACCCACGTGTCTTCGGTGAGATGTGTTCAGGTGGCTGAGAGGCTGCCGGTCATTTCAAGCTGCTCGCGAAGTGGTGTGATACTGTTGGATACGTGAAACACCCACTGTGTCTTTGGTGAGACGTGTTCTGGTGGCTGACAGGCTGCTGGTACATTTCAAGCTGTTGGCGAATGGGTGTCAAACTGTTGGATATGGGACACACGGTGCACCCGCCTTGTCTTTGGAGAGACGTGTTCCGGTGGCTGAGAGGCTGCTGGTCATTTCAAGCTGATGGTGATGCGGTGTGATACTGTTTGATACGTGAAACTTCGTGCACCCACCTTGTCTTCGGTGAGATGCGTTCTGGCGGCTGAGAGGCTGCTGGTCATGTCAAGCTGTTGGCTGATGGGTGCGAAACTGTCGGAAACGGGAAACATGGTGCATCCATGTGTCTTCGGTGAGATGTGTTCCGGTGTCTTAGAGACTGCCAGTCATTTCAAGCTGTAAGTGAATGGTTGCGAAACTGTGGGATATGGAAAACACGGTGCACCCACCGTGTCTTCGGTGAGACGTGTTCTGGTGGCTGACAGGCTGCTGGTACATTTCAAGCTGTTGGCGAATGGGCGCGAAACTGTCGGATACGGGAAACACGGTGCACCCTCCGTGTCTTCGGTGAGACGTGTTCTGGTGGCTGAGAG
>JASWHV010000199.1:125000-127500 GCA_030760725.1 Neostapfia colusana
CCGTGGCTTCGGTGAGATGTGTTCCGGTGGCTGAGAAGCTGCTGGTCATTTCAAGCTGTTGGCGAATGGGTGCAAAACTGTCGGATAAGGGACACATGGTGCACCCACCCTCGTCTTCAGAGAGACGTGTTCCTGTGGCTGAGAGGCTGCTGGTCATTTCAAGCTGTTGGCGAAGCGGTGCGATTCTGTTGGATACGTGAAACATGGTGCACCCACCTTGTCTTCGGTGAGACGTGTTCCGGCGGCTGAGAGATGGGAAAACTCGTGAACATGTGTCCCGGGGGCGGACGGACCTCAACGGAACACACGTTCGGATGGTAAAACTTGATGGTTTTTCATGCGTGGATGGCCATCTGGGTCGAAATGAGGAAAGTTGGGAAAGTCGGTAAAACTCACTAACTGGGATCCCCGGTGGCCCGACGGGACCTTGGCTGAATAATCATTCGGACGGTGCATTTTGAAGGTTTTGGAATGCATGGATGGCCTCCTGGGTCAAAATCGGGAAAGTCGGGATCTCAGGAACTCGGGTCCAGGGATGCCGTACTGTACACAGCAGGAGGCCTCCGGAAAGAATACGGGAAGTCTGGGAACCCAAGTTGAAACTAGATAACCCACCCGTTTTGGAGGCTTGGCGCGGCAAAACCAGAAAAATACCACTTTTTGGGCTTCTCCCATATAGTGCGCTCAGCAGTCCCAAAAATCCCCCATACTCCTGGGAGGGGGGGCGCTCCTAAGGTATATTAGGGGGAGGTGGTCTGTCAGCTCGCGGCAAAGTAGGATGATGTCGGATACTGAAAGGAACCTTGATTACCTCCCCTCGCGGTGTACTACATCCACCGGATCTCGGTGTTGGGATGATCCAAGGCTGCCAACATCCTACCGGCCTTGGGGACCTTCACTGAGATGAACACAGATGCGACGGTGCAACACGGATTTTGGCTTCGGGACACATTGTGCCACCCTTTTTGGGTGGATACATATCCTGGTGCCAGATAAACGTGGCTGTGGCGTCCCCCGGGTATGGGACGGATTGTTGGCTGGATGGTTACCGGTCCGTTTTCCTGTCGGGGTGGGCAGTGCTCAAACCAGATTCTTGTGGGCTTAGGGTGTTGTGGCCTTACTATTTAGTGAATTGCATGTACCCAATGCTTGAAGATCTGGTTGCACTGTCAGCCATCGCAATGGTGGGCTGGTGGCCGTACGGATTCTGGTTTATCATGCGATGGTATGGACCGATACGGGTATTACGGTGCACCCACCGTGTCTTCGGTGAGATGTGTTGTGGCGGCTGACAGGCTGCTGGTACATTTCAAGCTGTTGGCGAATGGGCGCGAAACTGTCCGATATGGGAAACACGGCGCACCCTCCGTGTCTTCGGTGAGACGTGTTCTGGTGGCTGAGAGGCTGCTGGTCATTTCAAGCTGTTGGCGAATGGGTGCGAAACTGTCGGATACGGGACACACGGTGCACCCTCCTTGTCTTCGGAGAGATGTGTTCCGGTGGCTGAGAGGCTGCTGGTCATTTCAAGCTGTTGGCGAAGCGGTGTGATACTGTTGGATATGTGAAACATCGTGCACCCACCATGTCTTCGGTGAGATGTGTTCTGGCGGCTGAGAGGCTGCTGGTCATGTCAGGCTGTTGGCTGATGGGTGCGAAACTGTCGGAAACGGGAAACATGGTGCATCCACGTGTCTTCGGTGAGACGTGTTCAGGTGGCCGACAGGCTGCTGGTACATTTCAAGCTGTTGGCGAACGGGCGCGAAACTGTCGGATACGGGAAACACGGTGCACCCATGGTGTCATCGGTGAGATGTGTTCTGGTGGCTGACAGGCTGCTGGTACATTTCAAGCTGTTGGCGAATGGGCGCGAAACTGTTGGATACGGGAAACACGGTGCACCTGTCGTGGCTTCGGTGAGACGTGCTCTGGCGGCTGAGAGGCTGCTGGTCATGTCAAGCTATTGGCTGATGGGTGTGAAACTGTCGGATATGGGAAACACGGTGCACCCACGTGTCTTCGGTGAGATGTGTTCAGGTGGCTGAGAGGCTGCCGGTCATTTCAAGCTGCTTGCGAAGTGGTGTGATACTGTTGGATACGTGAAACACCCACTGTGTCTTTGGTGAGACGTGTTCCGGTGGCTGACAGGCTGCTGGTACATTTCAAGCTGTTGGCGAATGGGTGTGAAACTGTTGGATATGGGACACACGGTGCACCCGCCTTGTCTTTGGAGAGACGTGTTCCGGTGGCTGAGAGGCTGCTGGTCATTTCAAGCTGATGGTGATGCGGTGTGATACTGTTTGATACGTGAAACTTCGTGCACCCACCTTGTCTTCGGTGAGATGCGTTCTGGCGGCTGAGAGGCTGCTGGTCATGTCAAGCTGTTGGCTGATGGGTGCGAAACTGTCGGAAACGGGAAACATGGTGCATCCATGTGTCTTCGGTGAGATGTGTTCCGGTGTCTTACAGACTGCCGGTCATTTCAAGCTGTAAGTGAATGGTT
>JASWHV010000199.1:137500-142500 GCA_030760725.1 Neostapfia colusana
CAGGCTGCTGGTACATTTCAAGCTGTTGGCGAATGGGCGCGAAACTGTCGGATACGGGAAACACGGTGCACCCTCCGTGTCTTCGGTGAGACGTGTTCTGGTGGCTGAGAGGCTGCTGGTCATTTCAAGCTGTTGGCGAATCGGTGCAAAACTGTCGGATACGGTAAACATGGTGCACCCGCCGTGGCTTCGGTGAGATGTGTTCCGGTGGCTGAGAAGCTGCTGGTCATTTCAAGCTGTTGGCGAATGGGTGCAAAACTGTCGGATAAGGGACACATGGTGCACCCACCCTCGTCTTCAGAGAGACGTGTTCCTGTGGCTGAGAGGCTGCTGGTCATTTCAAGCTGTTGGCGAAGCGGTGCGATTCTGTTGGATACGTGAAACATGGTGCACCCACCTTGTCTTCGGTGAGACGTGTTCCGGCGGCTGAGAGATGGGAAAACTCGTGAACATGTGTCCCGGGGGCGGACGGACCTCAACGGAACACACGTTCGGATGGTAAAACTTGATGGTTTTTCATGCGTGGATGGCCATCTGGGTCGAAATGAGGAAAGTTGGGAAAGTCGGTAAAACTCACTAACTGGGATCCCCGGTGGCCCGACGGGACCTTGGCTGAATAATCATTCGGACGGTGCATTTTGAAGGTTTTGGAATGCATGGATGGCCTCCTGGGTCAAAATCGGGAAAGTCGGGATCTCAGGAACTCGGGTCCAGGGATGCCGTACTGTACACAGCAGGAGGCCTCCGGAAAGAATACGGGAAGTCTGGGAACCCAAGTTGAAACTAGATAACCCACCCGTTTTGGAGGCTTGGCGCGGCAAAACCAGAAAAATACCACTTTTTGGGCTTCTCCCATATAGTGCGCTCAGCAGTCCCAAAAATCCCCCATACTCCTGGGAGGGGGGGCGCTCCTAAGGTATATTAGGGGGAGGTGGTCTGTCAGCTCGCGGCAAAGTAGGATGATGTCGGATACTGAAAGGAACCTTGATTACCTCCCCTCGCGGTGTACTACATCCACCGGATCTCGGTGTTGGGATGATCCAAGGCTGCCAACATCCTACCGGCCTTGGGGACCTTCACTGAGATGAACACAGATGCGACGGTGCAACACGGATTTTGGCTTCGGGACACATTGTGCCACCCTTTTTGGGTGGATACATATCCTGGTGCCAGATAAACGTGGCTGTGGCGTCCCCCGGGTATGGGACGGATTGTTGGCTGGATGGTTACCGGTCCGTTTTCCTGTCGGGGTGGGCAGTGCTCAAACCAGATTCTTGTGGGCTTAGGGTGTTGTGGCCTTACTATTTAGTGAATTGCATGTACCCAATGCTTGAAGATCTGGTTGCACTGTCAGCCATCGCAATGGTGGGCTGGTGGCCGTACGGATTCTGGTTTATCATGCGATGGTATGGACCGATACGGGTATTACGGTGCACCCACCGTGTCTTCGGTGAGATGTGTTGTGGCGGCTGACAGGCTGCTGGTACATTTCAAGCTGTTGGCGAATGGGCGCGAAACTGTCCGATATGGGAAACACGGCGCACCCTCCGTGTCTTCGGTGAGACGTGTTCTGGTGGCTGAGAGGCTGCTGGTCATTTCAAGCTGTTGGCGAATGGGTGCGAAACTGTCGGATACGGGACACACGGTGCACCCTCCTTGTCTTCGGAGAGATGTGTTCCGGTGGCTGAGAGGCTGCTGGTCATTTCAAGCTGTTGGCGAAGCGGTGTGATACTGTTGGATATGTGAAACATCGTGCACCCACCATGTCTTCGGTGAGATGTGTTCTGGCGGCTGAGAGGCTGCTGGTCATGTCAGGCTGTTGGCTGATGGGTGCGAAACTGTCGGAAACGGGAAACACGGTGCATCCACGTGTCTTCGGTGAGACGTGTTCAGGTGGCCGACAGGCTGCTGGTACATTTCAAGCTGTTGGCGAACGGGCGCGAAACTGTCGGATACGGGAAACACGGTGCACCCATGGTGTCATCGGTGAGATGTGTTCTGGTGGCTGACAGGCTGCTGGTACATTTCAAGCTGTTGGCGAATGGGCGCGAAACTGTTGGATACGGGAAACACGGTGCACCTGTCGTGGCTTCGGTGAGACGTGTTCTGGCGGCTGAGAGGCTGCTGGTCATGTCAAGCTATTGGCTGATGGGTGTGAAACTGTCGGATATGGGAAACACGGTGCACCCACGTGTCTTCGGTGAGATGTGTTCAGGTGGCTGAGAGGCTGCCGGTCATTTCAAGCTGCTTGCGAAGTGGTGTGATACTGTTGGATACGTGAAACACCCACTGTGTCTTTGGTGAGACATGTTCCGGTGGCTGACAGGCTGCTGGTACATTTCAAGCTGTTGGCGAATGGGTGTGAAACTGTTGGATATGGGACACACGGTGCACCCGCCTTGTCTTTGGAGAGACGTGTTCCGGTGGCTGAGAGGCTGCTGGTCATTTCAAGCTGATGGTGATGCGGTGTGATACTGTTTGATACGTGAAACTTCGTGCACCCACCTTGTCTTTGGTGAGATGCGTTCTGGCGGCTGAGAGGCTGCTGGTCATGTCAAGCTGTTGGCTGATGGGTGCGAAACTGTCGGAAACGGGAAACATGGTGCATCCATGTGTCTTCGGTGAGATGTGTTCCGGTGTCTTAGAGACTGCCGGTCATTTCAAGCTGTAAGTGAATGGTTGCGAAACTGTGGGATATGGAAAACACGGTGCACCCACCGTGTCTTCGGTGAGACGTGTTCTGGTGGCTGACAGGCTGCTGGTACATTTCAAGCTGTTGGCGAATGGGCGCGAAACTGTCGGATACGGGAAACACGGTGCACCCTCCGTGTCTTCGGTGAGACGTGTTCTGGTGGCTGAGAGGCTGCTGGTCATTTCAAGCTGTTGGCGAATCGGTGCAAAACTGTCGGATACGGTAAACATGGTGCACCCGCCGTGGCTTCGGTGAGATGTGTTCCGGTGGCTGAGAAGCTGCTGGTCATTTCAAGCTGTTGGCGAATGGGTGCAAAACTGTCGGATAAGGGACACATGGTGCACCCACCCTCGTCTTCAGAGAGACGTGTTCCTGTGGCTGAGAGGCTGCTGGTCATTTCAAGCTGTTGGCGAAGCGGTGCGATTCTGTTGGATACGTGAAACATGGTGCACCCACCTTGTCTTCGGTGAGACGTGTTCCGGCGGCTGAGAGATGGGAAAACTCGTGAACATGTGTCCCGGGGGCGGACGGACCTCAACGGAACACACGTTCGGATGGTAAAACTTGATGGTTTTTCATGCGTGGATGGCCATCTGGGTCGAAATGAGGAAAGTTGGGAAAGTCGGTAAAACTCACTAACTGGGATCCCCGGTGGCCCGACGGGACCTTGGCTGAATAATCATTCGGACGGTGCATTTTGAAGGTTTTGGAATGCATGGATGGCCTCCTGGGTCGAAATCGGGAAAGTCGGGATCTCAGGAACTCGGGTCCAGGGATGCCGTACTGTACACAGCAGGAGGCCTCCGGAAAGAATACGGGAAGTCTGGGAACCCAAGTTGAAACTAGATAACCCACCCGTTTTGGAGGCTTGGCGCGGCAAAACCAGAAAAATACCACTTTTTGGGCTTCTCCCAAATAGTGCGCTCAGCAGTCCCAAAAATCCCCCATACTCCTGGGAGGGGGGGCGCTCCTAAGGTATATTAGGGGGAGGTGGTCTGTCAGCTCGGGGCAAAGTAGGATGATGTCGGATACTGAAAGGAACCTTGATTACCTCCCCTCGCGGTGTACTACATCCACCGGATCTCGGTGTTGGGATGATCCAAGGCTGCCAACATCCTACCGGCCTTGGGGACCTTCACTGAGATGAACACAGATGCGACGGTGCAACACGGATTTTGGCTTTGGGACACATTGTGGCACCCTTTTTGGGTGGATACATCATCCTGGTGCCAGATAAACGTGGCTGTGGCGTCCCCCGGGTATGGGACGGATTGTTGGCTGGATGGTTACCGGTCCGTTTTCCTGTCGGGGTGGGCAGTGCTCAAACCAGATTCTTGTGGGCTTAGGGTGTTGTGGCCTTACTATTTAGTGAATTGCATGTACCCAATGCTTGAAGATCTGGTTGCACTGTCAGCCATCGCAATGGTGGGCTGGTGGCCGTACGAATTCTGGTTTATCATGCGATGGTATGGACCGATACGGGTATTACGGTGCACCCACCGTGTCTTCGGTGAGATGTGTTCTGGCGGCTGACAGGCTGCTGGTACATTTCAAGCTGTTGGCGAATGGGCGCGAAACTGTCCGATATGGGAAACACGGCGCACCCTCCGTGTCTTCGGTGAGACGTGTTCTGGTGGCTGAGAGGCTGCTGGTCATTTCAAGCTGTTGGCGAATGGGTGCGAAACTGTCGGATACGGGACACACGGTGCACCCTCCTTGTCTTCGGAGAGATGTGTTCCGGTGGCTGAGAGGCTGCTGGTCATTTCAAGCTGTTGGCGAAGCGGTGTGATACTGTTGGATATGTGAAACATCGTGCACCCACCATGTCTTCGGTGAGATGTGTTCTGGCGGCTGAGAGGCTGCTGGTCATGTCAGGCTGTTGGCTGATGGGTGCGAAACTGTCGGAAACGGGAAACACGGTGCATCCACGTGTCTTCGGTGAGACGTGTTCAGGTGGCCGACAGGCTGCTGGTACATTTCAAGCTGTTGGCGAACGGGCGCGAAACTGTCGGATACGGGAAACACGGTGCACCCATGGTGTCATCGGTGAGATGTGTTCTGGTGGCTGACAGGCTGCTGGTACATTTCAAGCTGTTGGCGAATGGGCGCGAAACTGTTGGATACGGGAAACACGGTGCACCTGTCGTGGCTTTGGTGAGACGTGTTCTGGCGGCTGAGAGGCTGCTGGTCATGTCAAGCTATTGGCTGATGGGTGTGAAACTGTCGGATATGGGAAACACGGTGCACCCACGTGTCTTCGGTGAGATGTGTTCAGGTGGCTGAGAGGCTGCCGGTCATTTCAAGCTGC
>JASWHV010000199.1:152500-157500 GCA_030760725.1 Neostapfia colusana
TTCTCCCAAATAGTGCGCTCAGCAGTCCCAAAAATCCCCCATACTCCTGGGAGGGGGGGCGCTCCTAAGGTATATTAGGGGGAGGTGGTCTGTCAGCTCGGGGCAAAGTAGGATGATGTCGGATACTGAAAGGAACCTTGATTACCTCCCCTCGCGGTGTACTACATCCACCGGATCTCGGTGTTGGGATGATCCAAGGCTGCCAACATCCTACCGGCCTTGGGGACCTTCACTGAGATGAACACAGATGCGACGGTGCAACACGGATTTTGGCTTCGGGACACATTGTGCCACCCTTTTTGGGTGGATACATCATCCTGGTGCCAGATAAACGTGGCTGTGGCGTCCCCCGGGTATGGGACGGATTGTTGGCTGGATGGTTACCGGTCCGTTTTCCTGTCGGGGTGGGCAGTGCTCAAACCAGATTCTTGTGGGCTTAGGGTGTTGTGGCCTTACTATTTAGTGAATTGCATGTACCCAATGCTTGAAGATCTGGTTGCACTGTCAGCCATCGCAATGGTGGGCTGGTGGCCGTACGGATTCTGGTTTATCATGCGATGGTATGGACCGATACGGGTATTACGGTGCACCCACCGTGTCTTCGGTGAGATGTGTTCTGGCGGCTGACAGGCTGCTGGTACATTTCAAGCTGTTGGCGAATGGGCGCGAAACTGTCCGATATGGGAAACACGGCGCACCCTCCGTGTCTTCGGTGAGACGTGTTCTGGTGGCTGAGAGGCTGCTGGTCATTTCAAGCTGTTGGCGAATGGGTGCGAAACTGTCGGATACGGGACACACGGTGCACCCTCCTTGTCTTCGGAGAGATGTGTTCCGGTGGCTGAGAGGCTGCTGGTCATTTCAAGCTGTTGGCGAAGCGGTGTGATACTGTTGGATATGTGAAACATCGTGCACCCACCATGTCTTCGGTGAGATGTGTTCTGGCGGCTGAGAGGCTGCTGGTCATGTCAGGCTGTTGGCTGATGGGTGCGAAACTGTCGGAAACGGGAAACACGGTGCATCCACGTGTCTTCGGTGAGACGTGTTCAGGTGGCCGACAGGCTGCTGGTACATTTCAAGCTGTTGGCGAACGGGCGTGAAACTGTCAGATACGGGAAACACGGTGCACCCATGGTGTCATCGGTGAGATGTGTTCTGGTGGCTGACAGGCTGCTGGTACATTTCAAGCTGTTGGCGAATGGGCGCGAAACTGTTGGATACGGGAAACACGGTGCACCTGTCGTGGCTTCGGTGAGACGTGTTCTGGCGGCTGAGAGGCTGCTGGTCATGTCAAGCTATTGGCTGATGGGTGTGAAACTGTCGGATATGGGAAACACGGTGCACCCACGTGTCTTCGGTGAGATGTGTTCAGGTGGCTGAGAGGCTGCCGGTCATTTCAAGCTGCTTGCGAAGTGGTGTGATACTGTTGGATACGTGAAACACCCTCTGTGTCTTTGGTGAGACGTGTTCCGGTGGCTGACAGGCTGCTGGTACATTTCAAGCTGTTGGCGAATGGGTGTGAAACTGTTGGATATGGGACACACGGTGCACCCGCCTTGTCTTTGGAGAGACGTGTTCCGGTGGCTGAGAGGCTGCTGGTCATTTCAAGCTGATGGTGATGCGGTGTGATACTGTTTGATACGTGAAACTTCGTGCACCCACCTTGTCTTCGGTGAGATGCGTTCTGGCGGCTGAGAGGCTGCTGGTCATGTCAAGCTGTTGGCTGATGGGTGCGAAACTGTCGGAAATGGGAAACATGGTGCATCCATGTGTCTTCGGTGAGATGTGTTCCGGTGTCTTAGAGACTGCCGGTCATTTCAAGCTGTAAGTGAATGGTTGCGAAACTGTGGGATATGGAAAACACGGTGCACCCACCGTGTCTTCGGTGAGACGTGTTCTGGTGGCTGACAGGCTGCTGGTACATTTCAAGCTGTTGGCGAATGGGCGCGAAACTGTCGGATACGGGAAACACGGTGCACCCTCCGTGTCTTCGGTGAGACGTGTTCTGGCCGCTGACAGGCTGCTGGTACATTTCAAGCTGTTGGCGAATTGGCGCGAAACTGTCGGATACGGGAAACACGGTGCACCCTCCGTGTCTTCGGTGAGACGTGTTCTGGTGGCTGAGAGGCTGCTGGTCATTTCAAGCTGTTGACGAATGGGTGCGAAACTGTGGGATACGGGAAACATGGAGCACCCACCTTTGTCTTCGGTGAGACGTGTTCCGGCGGCTGACAGGCTGCTGGTACATTTCAAGCTGTTGCGGAATGGGCGTGAAACTGTCGGATACAGGAAACACGGTGCACCCAGCTTGGCTTCTGTGAGACGTGTTCCAGCGGCTGAGATGCTGCTGGTCATGTAAAGCTGTTTGCTGATGGGTGTGAAACTGTCGGATACGGGAAACACGGTGCTCCCACCTTGTCTCGGAGAGACGTGTTCCGGTGGCTGAGAGATGGGAAAACTCGTGAACATGTGTCCCGGGGGCGGACGGACCTCAACGGAACACACGTTCGGATGGTAAAACTTGATGGTTTTTCATGCGTGGATGGCCATCTGGGTCGAAATGAGGAAAGTTGGGAAAGTCGGTAAAACTCACTAACTGGGATCCCCGGTGGCCCGACGGGACCTTGGCTGAATAATCATTCGGACGGTGCATTTTGAAGGTTTTGGAATGCATGGATGGCCTCCTGGGTCGAAATCGGGAAAGTCGGGATCTCAGGAACTCGGGTCCAGGGATGCCGTACTGTACACAGCAGGAGGCCTCCGGAAAGAATACGGGAAGTCTGGGAACCCAAGTTGAAACTAGATAACCCACCCGTTTTGGAGGCTTGGCGCGGCAAAACCAGAAAAATACCACTTTTTGGGCTTCTCCCAAATAGTGCGCTCAGCAGTCCCAAGAATCCCCCATACTCCTGGGAGGGGGGGCGCTCCTAAGGTATATTAGGGGGAGGTGGTCTGTCAGCTCGGGGCAAAGTAGGATGATGTCGGATACTGAAAGGAACCTTGATTACCTCCCCTCGCGGTGTACTACATCCACCGGATCTCGGTGTTGGGATGATCCAAGGCTGCCAACATCCTACCGGCCTTGGGGACCTTCACTGAGATGAACACAGATGCGACGGTGCAACACGGATTTTGGCTTCGGGACACATTGTGCCACCCTTTTTGGGTGGATACATCATCCTGGTGCCAGATAAACGTGGCTGTGGCGTCCCCCGGGTATGGGACGGATTGTTGGCTGGATGGTTACCGGTCCGTTTTCCTGTCGGGGTGGGCAGTGCTCAAACCAGATTCTTGTGGGCTTAGGGTGTTGTGGCCTTACTATTTAGTGAATTGCATGTACCCAATGCTTGTAGATCTGGTTGCACTGTCAGCCATCGCAATGGTGGGCTGGTGGCCGTACGGATTCTGGTTTATCATGCGATGGTATGGACCGATACGGGTATTACGGTGCACCCACCGTGTCTTCGGTGAGATGTGTTCTGGCGGCTGACAGGCTGCTGGTACATTTCAAGCTGTTGGCGAATGGGCGCGAAACTGTCCGATATGGGAAACACGGCGCACCCTCCGTGTCTTCGGTGAGACGTGTTCTGGTGGCTGAGAGGCTGCTGGTCATTTCAAGCTGTTGGCGAATGGGTGCGAAACTGTCGGATACGGGACACACGGTGCACCCTCCTTGTCTTCGGAGAGATGTGTTCCGGTGGCTGAGAGGCTGCTGGTCATTTCAAGCTGTTGGCGAAGCGGTGTGATACTGTTGGATATGTGAAACATCGTGCACCCACCATGTCTTCGGTGAGATGTGTTCTGGCGGCTGAGAGGCTGCTGGTCATGTCAGGCTGTTGGCTGATGGGTGCGAAACTGTCGGAAACGGGAAACACGGTGCATCCACGTGTCTTCGGTGAGACGTGTTCAGGTGGCCGACAGGCTGCTGGTACATTTCAAGCTGTTGGCGAACGGGCGCGAAACTGTCGGATACGGGAACCACGGTGCACCCATGGTGTCATCGGTGAGATGTGTTCTGGTGGCTGACAGGCTGCTGGTACATTTCAAGCTGTTGGCGAATGGGCGCGAAACTGTTGGATACGGGAAACACGGTGCACCTGTCGTGGCTTCGGTGAGACGTGTTCTGGCGGCTGAGAGGCTGCTGGTCATGTCAAGCTATTGGCTGATGGGTGTGAAACTGTCGGATATGGGAAACACGGTGCACCCACGTGTCTTCGGTGAGATGTGTTCAGGTGGCTGAGAGGCTGCCGGTCATTTCAAGCTGCTTGCGAAGTGGTGTGATACTGTTGGATACGTGAAACACCCACTGTGTCTTTGGTGAGACGTGTTCCGGTGGCTGACAGGCTGCTGGTACATTTCAAGCTGTTGGCGAATGGGTGTGAAACTGTTGGATATGGGACACACGGTGCACCCGCCTTGTCTTTGGAGAGACGTGTTCCGGTGGCTGAGAGGCTGCTGGTCATTTCAAGCTGATGGTGATGCGGTGTGATACTGTTTGATACGTGAAACTTCGTGCACCCACCTTGTCTTCGGTGAGATGCGTTCTGGCGGCTGAGAGGCTGCTGGTCATGTCAAGCTGTTGGCTGATGGGTGCGAAACTGTCGGAAACGGGAAACATGGTGCATCCATGTGTCTTCGGTGAGATGTGTTCCGGTGTCTTAGAGACTGCCGGTCATTTCAAGCTGTAAGTGAATGGTTGCGAAACTGTGGGATATGGAAAACACGGTGCACCCACCGTGTCTTCGGTGAGACGTGTTCTGGTGGCTGACAGGCTGCTGGTACATTTCAAGCTGTTGGCGAATGGGCGCGAAACTGTCGGATACGGGAAACACGGTGCACCCTCCGTGTCTTCGGTGAGACGTGTTCTGGTGGCTGAGAGGCTGCTGGTCATTTCAAGCTGTTGGCGAATCGGTGCAAAACTGTCGGATACGGTAAACACGGTGCACCCGCCGTGGCTTCGGTGAGATGTGTTCCGGTGGCTGAGAAGCTGCTGGTCATTTCAA
>JASWHV010000199.1:177500-180327 GCA_030760725.1 Neostapfia colusana
CACCTTTGTCTTCGGTGAGACGTGTTCCGGCGGCTGACAGGCTGCTGGTACATTTCAAGCTGTTGCGGAATGGGCGTGAAACTGTCGGATACAGGAAACACGGTGCACCCACCTTGGCTTCTGTGAGACGTGTTCCAGCGGCTGAGATGCTGCTGGTCATGTAAAGCTGTTTGCTGATGGGTGTGAAACTGTCGGATACGGGAAACACGGTGCTCCCACCTTGTCTCGGAGAGACGTGTTCCGGTGGCTGAGAGATGGGAAAACTCGTGAACATGTGTCCCGGGGGCGGACGGACCTCAACGGAACACACGTTCGGATGGTAAAACTTGATGGTTTTTCATGCGTGGATGGCCATCTGGGTCGAAATGAGGAAAGTTGGGAAAGTCGGTAAAACTCACTAACTGGGATCCCCGGTGGCCCGACGGGACCTTGGCTGAATAATCATTCGGACGGTGCATTTTGAAGGTTTTGGAATGCATGGATGGCCTCCTGGGTCGAAATCGGGAAAGTCGGGATCTCAGGAACTCGGGTCCAGGGATGCCGTACTGTACACAGCAGGAGGCCTCCGGAAAGAATACGGGAAGTCTGGGAACCCAAGTTGAAACTAGATAACCCACCCGTTTTGGAGGCTTGGCGCGGCAAAACCAGAAAAATACCACTTTTTGGGCTTCTCCCAAATAGTGCGCTCAGCAGTCCCAAAAATCCCCCATACTCCTGGGAGGGGGGGCGCTCCTAAGGTATATTAGGGGGAGGTGGTCTGTCAGCTCGGGGCAAAGTAGGATGATGTCGGATACTGAAAGGAACCTTGATTACCTCCCCTCGCGGTGTACTACATCCACCGGATCTCGGTGTTGGGATGATCCAAGGCTGCCAACATCCTACCGGCCTTGGGGACCTTCACTGAGATGAACACAGATGCGACGGTGCAACACGGATTTTGGCTTCGGGACACATTGTGCCACCCTTTTTGGGTGGATACATCATCCTGGTGCCAGATAAACGTGGCTGTGGCGTCCCCCGGGTATGGGACGGATTGTTGGCTGGATGGTTACCGGTCCGTTTTCCTGTCGGGGTGGGCAGTGCTCAAACCAGATTCTTGTGGGCTTAGGGTGTTGTGGCCTTACTATTTAGTGAATTGCATGTACCCAATGCTTGAAGATCTGGTTGCACTGTCAGCCATCGCAATGGTGGGCTGGTGGCCGTACGGATTCTGGTTTATCATGCGATGGTATGGACCGATACGGGTATTACGGTGCACCCACCGTGTCTTCGGTGAGATGTGTTCTGGCGGCTGACAGGCTGCTGGTACATTTCAAGCTGTTGGCGAATGGGCGCGAAACTGTCCGATATGGGAAACACGGCGCACCCTCTGTGTCTTCGGTGAGACGTGTTCTGGTGGCTGAGAGGCTGCTGGTCATTTCAAGCTGTTGGCGAATGGGTGCGAAACTGTCGGATACGGGACACACGGTGCACCCTCCTTGTCTTCGGAGAGATGTGTTCCGGTGGCTGAGAGGCTGCTGGTCATTTCAAGCTGTTGGCGAAGCGGTGTGATACTGTTGGATATGTGAAACATCGTGCACCCACCATGTCTTCGGTGAGATGTGTTCTGGCGGCTGAGAGGCTGCTGGTCATGTCAGGCTGTTGGCTGATGGGTGCGAAACTGTCGGAAACGGGAAACACGGTGCATCCACGTGTCTTCGGTGAGATGTGTTCAGGTGGCCGACAGGCTGCTGGTACATTTCAAGCTGTTGGCGAACGGGCGTGAAACTGTCGGATACGGGAAACACGGTGCACCCATGGTGTCATCGGTGAGATGTGTTCTGGTGGCTGACAGGCTGCTGGTACATTTCAAGCTGTTGGCGAATGGGCGCGAAACTGTTGGATACGGGAAACACGGTGCACCTGTCGTGGCTTCGGTGAGACGTGTTCTGGCGGCTGAGAGGCTGCTGGTCATGTCAAGCTATTGGCTGATGGGTGTGAAACTGTCGGATATGGGAAACACGGTGCACCCACGTGTCTTCGGTGAGATGTGTTCAGGTGGCTGAGAGGCTGCCGGTCATTTCAAGCTGCTTGCGAAGTGGTGTGATACTGTTGGATACGTGAAACACCCACTGTGTCTTTGGTGAGACGTGTTCCGGTGGCTGACAGGCTGCTGGTACATTTCAAGCTGTTGGCGAATGGGTGTGAAACTGTTGGATATGGGACACACGGTGCACCCGCCTTGTCTTTGGAGAGACGTGTTCCGGTGGCTGAGAGGCTGCTGGTCATTTCAAGCTGATGGTGATGTGGTGTGATACTGTTTGATACGTGAAACTTCGTGCACCCACCTTGTCTTCGGTGAGATGCGTTCTGGCGGCTGAGAGGCTGCTGGTTATGTCAAGCTGTTGGCTGATGGGTGCGAAACTGTCGGAAACGGGAAACATGGTGCATCCATGTGTCTTCGGTGAGATGTGTTCCGGTGTCTTAGAGACTGCCGGTCATTTCAAGCTGTAAGTGAATGGTTGCGAAACTGTGGGATATGGAAAACACGGTGCACCCACCGTGTCTTCGGTGAGACGTGTTCTGGTGGCTGACAGGCTGCTGGTACATTTCAAGCTGTTGGCGAATGGGCGCGAAACTGTCGGATACGGGAAACACGGTGCACCCTCCGTGTCTTCGGTGAGACGTGTTCTGGTGGCTGAGAGGCTGCTGGTCATTTCAAGCTGTTGGCGAATCGGTGCAAAACTGTCGGATACGGTAAACATGGTGCACCCGCCGTGGCTTCGGTGAGATGTGTTCCGGTGGCTGAGAAGCTGCTGGTCATTTCAAGCTGTTGGCGAATGGGTGC